>NDGN011434290.1:1205-15274 GCA_002564285.1 Tympanoctomys barrerae | reverse complement strand
AAAACAAAAAACGGAGCCAGGCCCTACATTCCCACATGACACATTGCTGTTTAGCAGGGTTGGTTCATTCCCTTTTTACTGGGGTGATATTCAAATGTCTGTAACTGGTATGGCAGAAACATGAACTAAAAATAGGGATTTTTTTCATAGACTCCTGGTGTGCCTTTTTCTAGTTGTCTTTTGCCAGTGTGTTTTGGTAGCTCCTGCACGTGTCTGAGTCTGGAACTGGGGCCAGTATGCTCCATTCCTTAGAATGTACTTGATATGCCTCTGTGAAAGAAAGATACATGAAAGAAGGAAGTAATGAACATCCTGGGAATGGGTCAGGGATGGTTTTGAAAAGGAAGTGATGCCTGAGTTGAGATTTGAAGGATGACGAAAGAAAAAGCCACGCTGAAAGTAAATTCTGTAGAGGATGTGAGTGAGGGTGCCAGAGAGGCTGTTTCTGAGCATGGTGAGGTTGGAATAAAAGGGAATGGATGTGGAATGAACCTGGAAAGTCAGGTGAAGCCAGACCACCTGTGTGCGGGCGAGTCCTTGAATGCCCCCTCGCTCAGATGCTTACAGTTTTAGGAGGTGGGGGTGGGGATGGTGGAAGTGGTGGTGAAAGTGGTATGCGAGCAGACACTGAGGGGCCTACAACCAGACAGGCCTGAGCCCAGGTTTGAATCTCAGGAATCTTGTGGCCAAGGTAGAGAATGAACATGGGATATGTAGCAAACCAGAGGTAACTGATACTGAGGAACCAGGAAGTTTTGCATAGCACTATGGGAGTTTCCAGTCACCCAGAGTAGTGGTTGATACATTGTGTCAACTTGAGAAGTTTAGAAGTTTAATGAAGTGACTCAGTAGAGAGCCAGAATTCTTAGTTTGTAAATATCCTCACCCTGTGCAAGAGGAGGGCATGGAAATTGTGTGAGTTCTACACCTCCAGCCTCAGGGTAGCATGTTTACAATATAAGGAGGAGAGAGAAGCTTTCTAGAAGCCACACGCTGCTGCCCTTGCCTTTTCTCTTCACTGTTTTCTGCTGCCATGAACTGCTGCTCTGTGCCATGTGCTGCCCTGCCTGGGAGCCAGCCAAGTTTAGATTGAAACCTCCACAAACTGTGAGCTAAATAAACATTTCCTACCTTAATTTTGGGTGTTAGGTGTTTTGTCTCAGCAGTGAGTGAAAAGTAACTAAGACAGAATTAGTCCCAGGAGTGGGGCTGTTACTGTGGCTAAATCTGACCATGTGGATTACAAGCTTTTGGGAATGGCTTATGGGAAGAGACAGAAAAAGATTTGGAGATGTTGCCTACAAGAAAAGCACTGGAATAGCTTTGGCTGTTCTGTATGGGAGATTCTGGTCAGAGCTCAGAAGACCAGAAGACTGATTAAAAAGACTGCTTGTAAAGATGAGGCTGGGAAAGTTTATTCTGAGAAGAACTATATTGGTTGTTGGACTCCAGATGATTTGTGTTATGGCTTGGCAGAAAGTTTATCTTCATTTTGCTCCTGTCCAGAGACTTTGCCTGAGATTGAGATTAAGTACAGACTAGTTAATCTTGAAAAAGAAATTTCAAAGCAGCCAAATATTGGGGCAGTAGCATGATTGTTGTTGGGGACTTTTAGTCAGATTTATGTTGAAAGTCAAGAGCAAAGAGCCCAGCAGGAGAATTTAAAATATTGTGAGTTTGGCCAGAGAGGAAGCACCAGGAAAGCTGTGGACTGCAAAGACAGAGCTGAGATCTCCATTGTCCAAGAGGAATAGAAGAATGGGAAAGATGGTCTGAGGGCATCACAGGAGGTAGCAGGTCCTCACCTTTTTCAGCCTCAGAATTGCGAGGGTGAGGGACTTTGCTTGGAGAAGAAAGCCAAAGAGCCCCATTTTCCACAATGGAGATGGTGGCCACACCAGCTTCCAGAATGGAGGAGGCAGCCATACAAGATTCCAGAATGGCATCAGCATAGATAATTTGTTCCTTAGAGTCAGGGTCAGAGTTATCAGAAATCCAGGCACTCAACCCCTACAGCCAAGAGAGAAGAAAGCCTGGCTGTTGCTCCAGTTGGCAGCAGCCCTTGGCATCATCCATTTGGTATTGGTTTTAGGTACATGCAGAATGCAGGAGTTCTGAGGTTAAGAAGGCTCCTACCTAGATTTCAGAAGGTCTGGGAGGCCAGGCAGTGTGCCCCTGAGAGGGCAGTATGTAAAGCAGTGAGTGAAAAGCCTATTCAGTGGAAACCCCAGCTGTTTAAAAAAGCCAGGTATATGGATTGTCTAAGGAGAGCTTCAAGGAGAGAGCAAAGCCAGCCCCAGAGAAAAAGGCATGGGAGCTACCAGCAGATGTGCTCTAGGGGTGGAACCATGCAAGGCTTTTGGAACTCACAACTCATTACAGGTTGCATTGGGTATTCCCCATGGAACTACAGGACTTAATGTTTGCTCTTCTGGATTTTGGACTTGTTTTAGTTCCAATTGTTTGTATCCTGCTATGTATACCTTTTGGAATGGTACTGTTTATCTTATGCCTTGAAATGTTGGGAGTGTCTAACTTCTCATGTGTACAGGGGCTCACAGCTAAAAGTTTGCTTTAGATTTTGGAGGCTTGGTGCTTGGACTTTTCAGCATTGCTGAAACTGTTAGGACTTTGGCAACTTTTATAGATGGACTAAAATACCTTTGCACAAAGGGATGTGCATGAATCTTTGCAGAAGGGGCGCCTGGGGCAAAATGTCATAGTTCTAATGTAATGCAATATTCAATTGTAAAATGTTAATAAGCATGTCTATGCACTTGGAAACTGGTTTAAAGAAATATCCGGTTGTCCAGGTGACAAGGGATGGATTGTAGTGTTTGATATGTTGTGTCAACTTGAGAAGTTTAGAAATTTAATGAAGTGACTCAGCAGGGAGCCAGGATTCTTAGTTTGTAAATATCCTCACCCTATGCAAGAAGAGGGCATGGACATTGTGTGAGTTCTACTCCCTCAGCCCAGGGTAGTTTGTTTACAATATAGGGCAGAGAGAGAAGCTTGCTAGAAGCCACAACTGCTGCCCTTGCATTTGCTCTTCACTGTTTTCTGCCATCATGAACTGCTGCCCTCTGCCATGTGCTGCCCTGCCCAGAAGCCAGCTGAGTACAGACTGAAGCCTCCACAAACTGAGCTAAATAAGCCTTTCCTTCCTTAATTTTGGGTGTCAGGTATTGTATCCCAGCAATGAGTGAAAAGTAACCAAGACACCCAGGAAACAGTTTCTTTCATTCTGAGGGTACCAATTCTGCAGAGCTCTGGAGTCAGGCAGATTTCAGTTTCTATCCTGCCTCTGTGATGAACTCACTGACCACTCATCACTCCCACTTCAATGACAAAGGAGGAGTGGACTTCCTTGCTCTGTGTGTGGGTTGGCCATGGACTTGCTTTGGCAAATGGTGTACTTGCAGGCAAGATGCCCAGAACCTTGAAATGCTCATATGGGCTTTCTCCTTTGTGCTCCTGTTATTTCCATGAGAAGAACATACCTGGGTAGACCTGATGGTCCCTGGGGAGCATGAGAGGCACACAGAGAAAAAGCCATCTCAGAGGGCCTATCCTAGATCAGCCACATAGCAGACACATGAGCTAAATCAATGTTTGCTATCATGAGTTGGGTACTTCTGTGAATATCTATTATACAACTGTAGGCCTTTAACAGCTGTGTGTCTTGGGTAGGGTTGGTTTCCTCTGAAGAGATGGGGTGGGGAGGAGGCAAGTCTTTGCAGAGCTCATAGAAAGCCTGAGGGGAGCCCAAGGACATCCTTGAGCATTGCTGCTACCTAAATCTTCTGTCCTATATTGGAAATAAAATACTTTTGAGAGAATTGTCATAATTTCTAAAGAATGAGAGAAGCCACAGTAACCCCAGTACTCTAAGAGGTTGGGGTTTGAGCCTTGCTGCACAAATTAGTGATTTTTTGTAACGTATTTAGTACAGGGTCTACAGGGTCTCACTACACAGATCAGACTTGCAGTGATTCTCCTATTTTCCAGTCTCCCAAGCGCTGAGATTACAGATGTGTGCCACCACGCCCAGTCTCAATCGAGGTCTCAGCATGTCCCTGGGGGCTGAGCTGGCACAGACTTTGGTCCCTGCGTCTGCTTAAGCAGGGGCTACAAATTAGTGATTTAGTGAGCCCTAACAACAAAAACAAATTAAAAAGCTGGGCATGTAGCTCAGTGTGAAGGGTGTGAGGCCCAGATAGGCTTGCCAGACTATGAGGGGGATGGTTCCCCTCTAGTGTTGCTGGTGGAAATGTAAATGAGCCATGCCTCTTCAGAGCGATCTGGTGACATCTGTACTCAGTGTCCAGAAACATTTGTAAGTGCAGCTGCTCCTTCACTTACTGTGGGGTTATGTTCCTATAAACCCATCGGAAGCTGAAAATAGCCTGCTGTATGTGCATCAGCTCCACCTACCCCACCAGCTAGCTCAGTGCTGTGTAAAGTCTCGGGTGCTCACCCTGGTGACTCCCAGGCTGTCTAGGACTGAGGCTTGCTGCTGTTTCCCAGATTCATGAAAAAGAACCCTACCTGAGTACCAATGTCCAAGGAAAGGTTTTCAATCTGAGAATTTAGAGTACAGAGCTGGCCTGATAGCTCAGTGGACTAAAGCGCCTGCTTAGGTGGTGTGCTGAGATGGTGATTGAGACTGGGCATGGGGGTGTGTGCTTGTAAACCCAGCACTTGGGAGGCTGAAAACAGGAGAAGGGTCTGATGAGTCTGATCTACATAGTGAGACCTTGTACATCTTGTAGACCCTGTCCTAAATACAGAAAAAAAAAATTAGAGTACAGTTTCTAGTGAATGTCCATCACTTTGACACCATTGTGAAGTCAAAAAAATTTTAAGCCAAGCTATCACATATCAGGAACTACCTGTATATTTGTGGTAAACATACACATATCATCTCCTCCCCACCAAAAACCTCACTGCACATATGCAGGAGAAAACACTGTCAGGAGAGCACCGTATTATTGTTTCAACAGAAAAAAAAAATAACTCAAATGCCGATGGCTGAAGCAACAGATAAATAAGCAGTATAGGGTACTGTATTGGTTACTTTCCCATTATAGGGACACTCACAACTTCCAGGGGGGCAGAGGTTTATTTTGGCTCATGGCTTTAGAGAGCTCAGTCCATGGTTGGTTGGCTCCAAGGCAGTAATGGCATGCAGAAGGGTCTGGTGGAGGACAGATGTCCAGCCATGGCAGCCAGAAAGTGGAGAGTGGAGATGGGGTGAAGGACAAGAATGGCATCCTTCCAGGTCATGACACAGTGAGCTACCACCTTTATCTAGACCCCAGTTCTTCACAGCACCTTTAGTGATCCAATCATCAATCCAATCTTTGATCCAATCAATGATCAATCACCTTGCAAAGACTCTATTCTGAGCACATAAGGCTTTTAGTGAGACATTTTATTATTATTATTATTATTATTATTATTATTATTATTATTTATTGGTACCAGGAATCAAACTCAGGACCTTGCACTTGCCAGGCAGGTGCTGTGCACTGAGCTATAGCCCCAGCCCTAGAGAGACATTCTGGATCTAAGCCAGCACAGGTACTGATGCCCTGAAACAAACTCTGGTGGTTATAAATAATGGAAGAGACCTTTATGTGCTATCATGGCAGAAACCCAAAGGCGTATTGTTGGGTTCAGTTTCTTAGGTGCAGTGTAACTTTTCGTTTGCTTGTTTTGAGACAGAGTCTCACTTTGTAGTCCATGCTGGCCTCAAACTCAGCCTCAGGTAGAGTATGAGTCTTATTTTAACAAGAAAATGAAATGGGACCAAACATCATAGAACAAATTAGGGGAAACAACTTCAGTGGAGAAAATTGAGAAAAAAAATTAGGGTGTTTTTGGATTTAAAATTGACTATCAGGGGCTGGGTATGTAGCTCAGTGGTACCACGCTTACCTGGCAAGCCCAAGGTCCTGAGTTTTATTTCTAGCGCTGAAAAATAAAAAAAATTAAAAAATAAATAAAATTAACCCTCAGGAGCTAGTTCTGAGCTTGAGAATTGGGTGAGCTAAGGTGAGCTTCCGGGTAGTTTGAGTTTCCAGGTACCCAGATACTAGATTTGTCTGTAACATTTTGTTATTGCTCTTGTTCTTGCTGTTGTTGTTGATTAATTGCACTGAATCACATCTCCAGTCAGTTTCTCATGTTTTCATTTTGAGACAAACCACTAAGTTGCCCAGGTACTGCCCTTGCTATATTGAGCAGAGGGAAATTCTCACCACTTGTGACCCTCCTGTCTCAGCCTCCCAGAGTGCTGGGAATAGAAGTATCTTCCATCATGGCTGGCTCAACTTTTTAAGGAGATGCTAACTCTATTACCATTAATGTCCTTACCAATCAATTTCAGAAGATGAACAAGAAAGAAATGACCTCGACTCTGGAGACATGTAGACTGAACTGGAATCTGAATTCTAGCTGCATCCTGTCCATAGGTTGTTCACACACTGTATGTTGTTTCCCTCTTCACCCCAGGTTATAGATGGGCTGAAGTGACCTTGACCTCATGGTATAACCACTGGAAGAAATGAAACAGTGTCTGTAGAAGGGCCCACATAACCTCTGAGGAGAGGTACAGGATTTGTACACGTCAGTTGAAAGAAATGGAAAAATTCATTTTGAAGCCAACCAACCTAGACTGCGTGATATTTTGGGGTTTTATTTCCTAAGGAGTCCTGCCAGGCCAATTGAGTACATGAGAACTCTGGCAAAGCCCCAGGGTGTGAGGGCCCTGATAGAGCTAGACCAGTGCTCTGCCTAGTGTGGTAGCAACACAGGGCAGGAGAAATCCTGTGTTCTGTGACCTTGAGCAGGGAGGTTGGGGACATGGTGTAGACATCTGCAGTGACCTCCAGAATAATGACTTATCAGCTGTGAAGGCTGCCGGTTGGGCAGAGGGAAATTCTCACCACTGACCCTGCAGGTTATTAGTGACCAACAATGACTTCTGAATTCTCAGTGGAGCGCTTGAAATTCTGGTAGGAGCTCGAAATTCTAGCAGGAACTTTGTCCTTGGCTTGTATGTGATGGGAAGAACAATCTCAGTGCCCTAAGCTCCATTCTCTCACCTGTACAAGGAGGAGGTCTTAGGACCACACAGAGTTGGGTGACTCAGGTGGACTTTGCAAGGGTTCAGCCATTGTCAGTAGAGTTTGCTTCTTTTTAGCCAGCTCAGCCAAGAGTGGTTTTGCTTCAGTCCCTTCATCTGGGCTGCCGAGCAACTCCCTAGCATCTGTATTGCATCTACAGTGTGTTTAAACATGGCCTGGCCCTGTGGGCAGCAGGGGCATGTCCTCAGAGCTTTGCCAGAACTGGGATCTACATCTTTCCACACATGTGCACTGTACTTTCTTCCTGGCCTTGGCAACTACCCATTCATTTCCATGTCCATTCTTCACCTGGTCCCCTTGTAATATGGAGATACAAAACCATCTCTTGGAGGATAGATGGCACTTAGCGCCTTTGGTTTGCAGTCCTGTAACTGGAGGTCTTTAGTGAATAAAGATCTTCATAAAGTATCACTATTGACACTCACCTGCTGTGGTGTCCTCAGTATTTTCTCTACTGTGATCTGATTCCCTCAATTTACTTTCCTAAGTGGAGTCTGAATACTGTATTCATAGCACAGATCTTATCATTTGTAACCCCTTATTGCTTCACATGTTTCAAAGCTTCCCATTACTTGTAGCACTTCCTAATGTGGGTGCCAAGCCTTCCTCTGACTGCCAGCTGGCCTACTGTGGCCCCCACACTTCTGCAATAGGGCACCAGTCTCTTGAGGTCCCCTTCCACTCGCTCTCCTCCAGTCCTTTGCTTATTGGTCCATTTATCAATAATGGTATTTGTTTCTCTTCCATTTCCCACTGGAGCAATCAATCTGCCAGAAAAATGATTCTAGAAATTGTATTTCTTGGGTTCCAGCCCTGACTCATTGCCTACTTGGACCCCAAACCCATCCCATCCATTAATATATATCAGATACTAGCAGTTCAGTCAAGAATAACTTAACATAACCCTTGACTTAATTTTCTGCTTTTCCCTTTCCCAAGTCTCCTTTCACAGAGCTTTGTCTTTGTTCCCTGACATATATTAAAAGCTATTTTAAGCAGAGCAGTTCCTGTCGGCTTTGATTTATTCAACATCTTCCTCTGCTTCCTGTGAAAATTCATCAAGGTGTATCTTAATTATCTTTTCTGCAGGGTCCAAAATGCAGACTCCTATGCCCTCCAGGACCCTCCCTCCTGTGCCAGGGGCTCTGCTTGTGCAGACACTGTCATTATCCGATGTCCTTGACTCTGACAAGCTCCTTTCTTTCTCCAAAGCCTTTGATTGCTGTTTCTGGGGTTCATTCCTTGTATGTAACCCACAATTGCATCTCACCTGCCTTATCTCTCTTGTGGGCTCCCTTGATTGGCAAAAATTTTCCATTTTCTTTTCTCCTGTATAACAAAAGTTATCTGTTCCTATGACAATTTTGGAAAATTCTACAGCACAGACACCCAGTACCTACCACGTGCCTGGCTCACCAGGCGAGTTGGAAACTCTGTGACCTTGAGCAAGTCACTTCCCTTTTCAAGGCCCAAATTTCCTAAGCTGTGAGTAAAGACCTTAGCTGGTGTAGTAGGTTAATGAATCTCTTCAGGAATCCATATTCACCCACAATATGACCTTATAGTACCCCTCTTATCCATATTTTTTCCTGTGGCTTCTTATATGGTCTTTTAAGAAGAAATATAACTTCTGGGAAGCTTACTTAAATTTTAAGGCAATTTACAATTTGGCTTTTACCCCAGAATCTTATCATAACGCTTTTTCTAAATCAAGACACCATGTGATGAAGTTCATATTTTTCCAGCAGGAAGTTAAAAACTGTAATCATGAGGCAGCATCTGTCCTGATAGCTTTATTGGGACACATTGGTAACATAGGACATTGATCCAGGCTCCCACCACAGATGTTCCTTCTCTGGGCAGCATGTCCACAATTTCTGCAGTGAGCAGAGGCTCTCAGAAGCCTCCAGAAGGGAGGGCGTGGGTCAGATCCAGACTTGCAGGAGTCCTCTACAGTGCTAAGTGGCCTGTGAGCACCATAGGCTGGAGCCCTGACCAGCAAAGTCTGTGATCAGGCCCTGGAGGTCTTACGCTTCCAACTACATGGCCATCACTTAGAGACCTACCTGCCTCCGATTCCTACAAAAACTTCCAGAGAGGCAGTTTTTAAGTTTCCAGAAGGAATTCAGCTGCAAAATTAAATATCTCTGGGGATCATGAAGGCAAATAATGCCTTCAGGTTTATTGGCAGGTAAGCTGTTTAAGTGTCGGCATTGACCAGACTGTGCGCTCTTTATTTTCTCTGTTCGATCATTGAACAGATACTCATTAAGCTCTTACTGTCACCAATACTCTACAGGGGCTGGACAGACAGAGGTCAACATAAAACTCATGAGTGTGTGTGTGTGTGTGTGGGTGGGTACAGATGTTTTTAAGGAATCATGGAAGTGACAGTGGCATTAAAACCATGCCAGTAGCTTCCAAGGAAACCTGAGGATGTGTGGTAGGGGCTAGATTGAATATTTAGGACCAATGAAGACTTTTTACACAGAAATGGCAATTTGCCTGAGATCTCATGGAGTCCATTGGCAGAATAAGAAGGGCGTGTGAAGTCATGGAAACAGTGCTGGGAGTGACTGAGTTGCTGGAAAGAGCAGAGTGACATAAATAAATAAGAAGACAAGTAAAGCTGAAGTAAAGACAGTGAGGGTAGAGAATGCTGCAGGAAGAGGCTTCAAGGACATGAATGCAGCCATGCAGGGCCAGTGGGGCATGATAGAGATGCGCGATACAATCAGGTTATCACTTTGCACCATGGCTGTTGGGTAGAGGGAGGGAAAGAAGGAGTAGAGTGGGAATGTGAAGAAGGGATAATATGAAGAAGGGATATAAGAAGCTGTTTCAGTCACCCCAGTGGAGATCATGGCAGTTGGATTGAGTGAACACAGGACAGGTGGATGGTGGATATGTGTAGATGTTAGGACTCAGGAGGGTTGACCAGGAGGAGCAAGGCAAAGGGACATGCTAAAGGCAACTCTCAGCCTTTGAAGCACATGGTGGGCTTTTATGGGAGAAGGGGAAGTCCAGGAAGGGAGTGGGTAGAGGGAGAAGGCCAAGAGCACAGTTATGGACACACTAAAGGTGAAACATCTTTGAAATGTCCAGGTGGTGGTGTTGTGTAGGCAGTGGACGGTCTACAGCTTCTCTTAGGAGCCTGTGTTGTAGTTGTAAATCTGTGAGTAATCACCACATGCCTCAGAGCTGAGTCATGGGTGGAGACAAGGCCACAGAGGGAGAGAAACTGAAGCGAGCAGACAAGGCTGAGGTCAGCACTGGGAAGGGCTACATGTATTGGCTGGATGGTGAGTTGTGAAGAGGCTAGGAAAGTCAAGGTGGGAGAAAATCAGGATGGGGTTTTAGAAGCCAAGAAAAGAGTGGGTATTAGGTAGGAGTGGGGTCACTGAGAAGGTGCTGCTGAGAGAAAAGTCCATCGACATCCTCTTATTTCTAGAGCCCTTGTCACCCTCATCTCCTTTGGCCTCTGCAAGAATCCCATAAATAGGAAGGGACAATTACCCCTTAAACAGAGGAGAGAGCTGTTCAGAGGGGTCAGATGATGTGTCTGAGGTCATGTGGCCTGTAGAGGGACTTCTCGGTCCACTCCCCCATTCACAGCTTCTGCAATCCTGTGCCTGAACCTGTCCTCTCTGACTCCAGAAGTCACATTGTCCTCAGTGGTTACTGCACACAACTTTTTGTTGAAAACAAGCACCAGAGAAGGTCAGTCTTTAGTGTGACAGGATCCCCAGACCTGACAGTCTGAGCCTGCTAGCAGGTGGGTAGGTTGAGTCGAAGAAATATCTTGGCCTCTCTTTGGAGAGACAGTGTATTGTAGTGTCAAAAGTACAGATGTGAGGTCTTGCTGTTCATCCATCCATCCATCCATCCATCCATCCATCCATCCATCCATCCACTCATCTATTCAATCAACAAGTAGTTTCCTAGTACCTCTTATGTGCCAAGTATACTTTCTAGCTGAGTGGCTCAAGCAGGCCCAATGCTTCTTTGGGCCTCAGTTTCTACCTCTGTAAAGGGAAGATAGGAGCTCTTAACTTAACCACACATTGTAAGGATTATGTGAACTCATGCAAGTGAAATACTTGGCACATAGTAGGTGTTTATGAAGGCAGTTTCTTTCGTTTTCCTATCCCTTTGTTTTCCTTCATCCTGCAGACCCCACAAGGGAGTGAGAGGGTGATGCTTTAGAGCAACAATCTCTGCCCTGCTCTGAGGACACACATGTTCCTACCTGTATGCATCTATGCACATGTGTGTACATATCCCTATAAATCCTACTATCTCTGCACATGACTCCTAGGGCCAGCACCAACGTGAACTTTGAAGCCCTGGAATTCAGCCTAGTGGAGTCCTGAGCCCCTGTCTGGAATGCTGAGCACAGAACATGCCACTGGCCCTGGGCCAGAGGACCCCAGCACCCCAGGTTCTTCCTCAGTGGCTGTGAGTTCTGGGTCCTTAGGTGCTCCAGTGTCAAATTTGAATGACCAGAACCAGTATCTTCACATCCTTGGGCGACTCTACACAGCCTCAGAGGACAGTGCCCTCATTGCTTCCTGTTCTGGTGTGCTTTGGGTCTTCTCAGACAATGGCTCCTCAGCCTGTTCATCTGAGGGCCCTCCCAGGTATCTCTGGAGGAACTGAAGCCCCCACAGGTTCTTGCAGCAACTCAAGATGTTGCTGGAGCACGTGGTGCAGGACAGAGACGGCTTCCTGTGGAGACAGAAGCACAGGTCAGGCTTGAGTTGGTCATGGGGGACAAAGATTAGCCTCTCTACTTTGCTTCCCAGGTTCTTGGAAAGGGTGGGGTAGGATGGACTGGGGACCTGCGCTGGCCATCTGGAATAGTCCATGTGCAAAAGGCACTTCACCCGGAAGGAGCCATATGCGGAAGACTCACATCAAGACCAACTCTGTTTCCAACATGCTGTGTGCCTTTGGGATGTGACTTAGCATCTGTGAACCGCAAATAGAGGTGAACACCATATTCCCAACTCTTGGAAAAATGAAGTGTTATGAAATGTGTGTAAGTATAGACATAGGCTGGCTCATTATAAGAACTCAATTAATATTTGCTAGTTCTAAATCTTTTTTGGTGCTGGAAATCAAACCCAGGCCCTCACATATGTAGGCAAGGACTCTACCAGTGATCTGTGCCCTGTCTTCTCTTTCCAAATCCTAGTGAAGTGACTCCTGAGAGTCTCCAGCATGCCTTGCTTGGGTTGGGGGAAGATGGGGGGTGTCACACAGCAGCAATGAATCTGGAAGGCTGACTCATAGGGCTTTGCAGCAAGGATGCAGCCAGCCCGCATTGTGCCTTCCGGGTGGGCACATCCCAGCCCAACCCAGCTGCAGGCTCTGTGTGGCCCCAGCTCTCCTCCGGCTTTAGCTATCTTCCCTCTGCAGAGCACCCCACCTTCACCTGGACCTCAAAGTCACAGTCTGGCCTTTCAGAGGCTCCGAGGGGCCTCTTCTGTGTTAGCAGTGTACATATTTGACCAAGCAGGCAGGTCTCTGCCCTTGGATTAACATTCCAGAGGGAGCCAGTGGCTCTGAGAAAGTGGTTCTAGTGGAAATTTGTAAAATTATCTAAGAAGGTCTACCCCAAGGCTGGGAAACAAATACTTTCCTTCTCATGGGGGTGTTTAATAGTACTTACTACTCTTTTGGAAATATTGCATTTTCACAGTAAAATGCAGGCTATAGAGTTTAATAAAAAGAAAATAAACATCTCAAGTAATTCTGCTAATGGGACATATTTTTTCTTACAATTAGTTCAGTCATTACACTTTAAAAATATATATTAATCATCCACGAAAACTCTATGAAGCACATGCCCATATTTTAATGACTTACAATCCTCTTACCTTAATCTCTCGAGAACCTGGGATCACAGGCACAGGGCATCACTGACCAACTCTAATATTTTGCTCTTCTTTATTAAGTATTTGTTTCTTGCCATGAATTTCTGTTGTTCTCTGCACCATACTTTTCCTTTATCTTTCACTCAGCTTATTTTATTGTTCTATTTAACTTTCTGAATCAGATGATTAGGTGATTAAACTTCAAATTTATTTTAAGTTATGAGCATTGAAGTCTACATATCCCCCTCTGAAGAGAGCAGCGGAGGCATACTGTAAGTTTTGCTGTGAAGTATTTTCACTGTTCACTTGAAAATATTTTCTAATATTCATAATTATCTATTTATTCATGATCTATGAAGAAATGTGCTTGCAAATGTCTGTGTGAATTTTGTTGTTGTTGCTTAATTTTGTTGTAGCCAGAATGCTACAGATAATGTTTTGAAATATGCTGGTATTTGCCTTTTTTTTTTTTTTCTTTTTTTGTACCAGGAATCAAACTTGGGACTGTGCTCTTGCCAGGCAAGCACTTATTCTGTGAGCTGTCTCCCTGCCAGTCAGTATTTGCTTCTTAGTACATAGTCAACCTTTTAAATGTTCTCCTGTATTTATTTTTATATACTTGATCTTCAGATATTGATTGCAGTACAATATACACTTTCCACTATAGTTTGTTAATTTCTCCTTGTAGCCCTATCAACTTCACATATTTTTAAAGCTAAGTTATTTTGTATGTAAGTTTAGAAGTATTATTTCCTCCTTTATTAAAATATGATGGCCATTTTTATCTTAAGTAGTATGTCTTGCTTAAGTTTCACTTTAATGTTAATATATCTATCTAGATTTCTTTGGTTGGTATTCATATATATATAGTACCTAGTATATTTTTTATTCTTTACACTTTGAATACTTTGGTTTCCTTATATTCTGTACGTCTATTATAAAAGTATGTTTTATGGGCTGACCACATAGCTCAGCAGATTGAAGTGCCTGCTTAGGCAGAGTGCAGCAGCTGGGGTTTGATCCCTGGGCCTGCCGC
>NDGN011434285.1:0-21183 GCA_002564285.1 Tympanoctomys barrerae | reverse complement strand
CACACACACACACACACACACACACACACACACAATGAATAAATAAATGTTAAAAAATAAAAATAAAAAAACGCATTAGTGAAGATGTGGAGAAATGGAACCCTCAGGCACTGCTGGTGAGAATGTAAATGGTAGATTCATTTAGTAATGCCACAGAGCCACAACTGGTCCTAGTTACCATGTGACCTAGCAAGTTCTTTTTTACTTACACACCTGAGAGAATGAAAACATATCTCCACAAATGTTCATGGTAGAATTATGCATAATAATTGATTAATAATTGTCTTAGTCACTTTCTTCTGGTAGGAACAAAATACCTGACACTCACAACAAGGAGAGTTTTACTTAGGCTACAGCTTCAGAAGTTTTGGTCTATAGCCTGGAGTCTCAAATAAAGAGACAGCAGGTGGAAGGGTTTGTGACAGAGCTGCCCCTGTAGTGGTGGCCAGGAGGCTGAGGGACTGAAGGTAGGAGCCAGGCAGGGAGATATAGCAAGGAAACCAGGAAGACTGGAAAGACGTAGGCAAAAGGAGAGAACAGTGAGAGACACTGCTTAGACTGAGCAGGCAGAGACCTGCATCACATAGGCCTTGAAGGACATCCCAAGGACTTGGACTTTTTTTACCAGGTTGAGATCAGAGAAGCAACTAGATAGATCTTTGTCACGTATTAGCAGGAGCATTCTAGCTGTTCTGTTGAGACTAGAATGTAGGCAGGAAAGCAGAGAAGCAAGTGGAGTGTGGGAGACAATTGCATGCAAAGGTGATGATGAATGGGGGTAGATTTATTTTTGAAATCATAGTGGACCCTGTATGTACTGAGAGGATGAGGTGAGGAAGGAAGGCAGGGGTGCTACAAGAGAGGTGAATGGCCATTATAAGGCATGGGGTAAGTAACATTTACAAGTACTAAATGAAGAAAATCAAAGGGCTGGTCAAATAGCTCAGTGGATTAAAGTGCCTGCTTAGGCAGATGCAGTGGCTGGGGTTCGATCCCAGGCCTGCTGCACTGGCCCAGCCCCTGGGGCGCACTGAGATGGTGATTGAGACTGGACATGGTGGCATGCGCCTGTAATCCTAGCTCTTGGGAGGCTGAACACAGGAGGATCACTACAAGTCAAATCTACAAAGTGAGACCCTGTACTAAATATAAAAAAGAAAGAAATAAGTGAAATTGTAATATTTAGAAACATTATGTTAATTAAAATAAGAGACAGACAAATGATTGTCACCAGAGAAACTAAGGAAGAGATACAAAGGAGAGCTGTTTCCTAACATGAGTCTTTCACTTTTTTTTTAAATCATATAAGTATATTACTTTGATAATTGTTTTAAAAAGAACTAGAATAAGGGTGGCATTTAACTTCCTAATTAATGTTGGGTTGGAAAAGCAAGAAAAGAAGCCTAACTGCTGAGGAAGGCAAATATAAGGAAAATATTACTTGGAGATGGCAGAATGCCTAGTTAAAACAAGAGAGTCAACTAAAATATTTCATTAAAGTGATCAGATAAAGAGACATTTTAAAACTTACTGTTTAGCATAATGTCTTGTTTAATAAATGTTTCTCTTGGGTGCAGCAGAATTGTCTTCACTACCAGCAATTCAGGGCTAAATGCAGCACTCAAGCAAAGTTGATGGTGAATACCCTAGAGGTTTGCTCTTTTTAAGTCCTAAATGCTAAATAGCCTTTCTGCTTTATAGGTTCTTAATATTATTAGTTCCTCTGGGAGGGGAAAAATGTGTCCTTTCCTCTTTGATATTCTTAGTTTGGAAGCATATGCTGAGCAGAACCGTAACAGTCCTGGAGCACTTTACTCTGATCAAAAGCCAAGGGCAGATCACTACAAGTGGCTTTTAAGATTCTCTGACTCCTATTATGGAAAGGAAGAGTATAAAGTAGTTTCCATCTCAGTTCAAATCTACAAATCATGAATTTTCTGATCATCCACACATTCATTTATTCACACTCTTTCAAATCCTTAAATAAAAAGGGTAAATTGGGTGTGAAAAATTCAAGGAAAAAGATTTGCTCCCAGCTGTCAGTAAGATTGTGTGAATGAAAAATTTAGAGAACAGCTACAATGCAGAGAGATAGAGAGAAAGAGAGAGAGAGAGAGAGAGAGATTGCGTAGGGCCCAAGTAGAGACAGATCCAGAGTAAGCAGCATTAGAAAGGACAATTGAATGAGAGAAAAGGGGGAAATTGCATTGAAATATACAATAGTTTTGTAGGGAAAGCGGTAGAGACAGAGACCCATTGAGATTCAGTAATTCTAACCTCAAATGACCATAGGATCCAGCAGGTAGGTAATATAAATGCAAGAACCTGTGTTTCCATTTCTTCTGGTTTTACAACAGAAATTCAAACTCATATTGCCCTCCCCATGTAAGAAACCATTGCTGAATCTGATAGAGTTGAGCTGTTCTGCCATGTATTGCCTCAAACAAATCACTTCCATTGTTTTAAGCTTAGTTTCCTCATTGACAATAAATGTACCTTGATTCTGTTAAAAAGTCAATCAGTGTGAACACTCAATCGTCCCCATTATTTCTGTATAAACAAGTTAGAAAGCTAATCTCTGGGATTCAACAGAAAAATCAATTAACACTTCCATGCTTCTAAATGTTTGGGTTTATGGGGAAGGGTCCAGAGCTACTTCAACAGGATTTAAATCAAATAGACATAATCATTCTTCAAAAAGAATTTGGGGGTTGGGAATACAGCTCAGTGGGACCACACTTACCTAGCTTGCACAAGGCTCTGGATTTCATCCCTAGCACCGGACACACACATATATACAAACTAAGAAATAGAATTTGGAAACTTAAGTGTTGGGAGGAAACCATGGCAATACAGGGGAGACAGGTGGGGGCTGGGGACCAGAGAAGTGGCAAGAGGGCAAGGTGTCACTAGCAAACCTCCTTCCGTGAAGTTCTAGAAGCACTTGTGAGTCTAAAGAGTCTAAAGGGATTAACCTGATCTGAGTGTCATACAAAACTGACCATCATTGGATTGTGGTGTGGCGTATCTGGAGGCTACTGAATGCAACTTACAATGCTTAATAAAAATCTTTATTCTTTTAGTAAAAAAAAAAAAAACTGACCATCACAATTCTTAACTCAGGTTTCAATCAATGACAGAATTGGAAATTTCAACTAGGAAGTGGGTGAAGTCGAAGGTGGGCAGCCAGTCTTCTAGGTATCGTGTACTTGCATGTCAAACTCCTGTTTCAGATTCTTCAAGTAAGCATGCACATTCCCAAAGCCATGGTACTTGGCTTAAGTACATGAGGACCCAGTTGCACACCGTCCATCTCACTGGGGCAGAAACTGCAGTTACAGATCCCTTGACACGGTGGGCAGTACCAGTCTGAGTCTAGCAATATATCCTTGACCTCCTTTCCATAGAGATTTCAAAGGCAGGAGGCACAGAACTGACCTCGAATGCCCTAGAACTCTGGGTTTCTGCAGTTTGTTTTAGTATCAATAGTTTCCTGATGGCATTGGTGACAAGTAACAATAAATGTAAATAAAAGTAACCTTTTAACCTTATTTAAATTCCAGAATTTTTTGTGACAACACAATCAGGAAACTAACATACAGTCATGCCCTATTTAAAGATGCTTCTTTGCTATAGAGATATTGTCCAGAAAATTTTATTAAAAGTACATAGAATTACGTACTGTATAGAATATGCTATGTATTGCAGTACAGTGCTTACAATGAGAGAATTGTCATATACTCTATACACACCCATATTTGTCTTCAGGCCACAACAGCTCAAGAATGTATGGCATGGAGGACTGTTTTTCTCCATTAAAGTGTGTAGTTTAGTCTGCTGTTTCCTTTTTGCTGTTTACATTGCACTCCAGCAAACACACGGACGCTGCAGCCCTCCCTACAGGCACCCAAGGAAAGGCATCAGTCTGCACTCAGAAATGGGACTTCTAGTGTTGTTTAAATTTGCATTTCTCAGATAACCAAAGACATTGAGCATTTTTTTCACATGTTTACTTGCCATTTTTATTTCTTCATCTTAGTAATGTGTATTCATCTCAGATGCCCACTTTTGGATTGGATCTTTGAATCTGGGGGGTTGATTTTTAAAAATTAGTTATGTGTTCTAGATACAGGTTTTTTGTGTGAGGAAAGTTGGCTAAAAACTGTTCCCGATTTATGGCTTTTCTTTTTCACTCTGTTAGTGATTTATTTTGATGTACAAAAACTTTTTAATAAGGTAAGATTCCAGTTGTTGATTCTTTGAAGTATTTCCCATGCAGTTTGGGTTTTAATCATGAACTTTCTGCCTATTTCTCTGTCTTCCAGATTAGTATACTACTTTCTCTTGCAGGAGATTTAGTGTTTCTGTTTTAATATTTAGATCTTTGATCCTTGACTTAAATTTAGTGCATGGTGATAGACATGGGTCTAGTTTTAGTCTTTGTCATGTGAAAAGCCAGTCTTACCCCAGAAAAAAATAACTATCATCAAAAAAGTCAACTAATAACAAATGCTAGCAGGGCCGAGGAGAAAGAGACCCTTCTCATCTTCTGGTGGGAGTGTTAACTGGTACAACCACTGTGGAAATCAGTGTGGAGTTACCTCAAAAAACTAAGATTAGAGGTCCTATCTGACACAGCTATTTCTCTTCTATGTATCTTCACAGAAGAATTAAAACATCATACTACAGTGTCATATGTGCATCCAGGTTTATAACAGGGAATTTGTCACAGCCAAATCTTGGAAGCAACCTAAATGTCCATCAACCAAGAAATGGATAAAAAGAGATGTGATATCTTTAGGCAATGGAGTGTTACTCAGCTATAGAGAAAGGTAAACTTAAGGTTTTTATAGGTAAATTGGATGCAACTAGAGATCATATTCATAAGTGAAATAAATCACATTTGCATTATAAACTTCATGTTGCTTCCTTTGTGTCATAAGCTGAAAGAGTGGATAAGGTCCAAAAGGTGCAATAGACATTGTAAAAATGAAAGAAGCAGTTCAAAAATGAAAATATAACCGGGATGGGGAAAAGGGAAAAAAGGAGGAATATATACATATATAATACATTATATATTATACCTATGGCTATATATAACATGTATTAGCTAATAATACCATTAATTTCTATTAGTTTATTGAAAGGAAGAGTTAGGGTTTATATTATCTGACCAATCTTATAGGCATGTAAGATTACATGCCTATATCTGTTAATCTGAGCAACTACTTTGAAGATAATAATATGAAATGTAATAACTATTATTAATGTCCTATCATCTTGTTTTAAAATTATGTATCATTTTTATTATTTTATCATTTTCTTTACAGTTTGAAAAAAGAAAAAATGATACCCTCCCAATTCCAGGGGATCTGAGCGCAGAGAGCACTGAGGGGAGCTTCCAACAGGGACCATATAAAAGACAATTCTGCATCCCAGGAGGCACAACCAGAAATCTAATTAAGAGAAATTGGTGGAAACTGGAATTAAAGACACATGATGGTCTCAAAATAATTCTTTCTTCAAAAAATGAAGCCACAGTGAATAAACTTACAGAAGCATCCTGCTTAACTCTTGTTCAGTTAACAATCCCATTTTCAGAAATTCCTGATTTGAACTGAAAGAAGTTCATGACAAAGTTGTATAGAGGCTAGCTCAAAATGTAGTTTTGATTAGTATTTGCTTGATAAGATGATAGTATTACACATGATAGTAAAGCATGAGTTTAAAAAAACAATGGACAGAGACCAGATCAAGAAAGGTGTTTTGGGTTATGCTAAGTTGGAAATTTGTCATTTCTGCAAGGAATTGGGGAAATTCCTTGTATGGAAAGATTTTAAGCAAAGTACTAATTGCCTATGTGAACAATGTTATCTAACAAGTGTTTATTACTTACTCTCAAATATAAACAATTAGCATGAAGCTGAAATACATTAAGTGAATTTTTCAGTTCTCTCTGATCTGACAATTTATACTCTGAGTACAATCTTTAGAATCTGTCTTTAATTAATGGCATATTTCCCAGGGGAGAAATAAAATTTAACTACCATATGCTCTACCCCAGCAACTACACTCTTCTGAACTTTATATACACTGATGACTGCTCTAAGCCAGCAGCAACAGAAGATAAGGACAGAGACGCCTCACTGAAAAAAATGACATCTCCACAATGCTGAACCTCAACCTCTTAAATAGACACCAGAATTGAATCAAAGAGTATGTTAGTCCTGCTTCCTGCTCTCTGAAAACAACAGCTGATGGAGTCAGAAGAGGACAAGAAGTGGGTGGTAGGAGAGAAGAGAGCTGCACTGCACTGATGGAAATAGTTTCTGGATAAGGTCTATCCCACAAATACAAAATGCTTGGTTCCAGAAAGATGGCACAGGAAAGCCTTTCTAAACCTTGATATGAAATGGCAGAAATCTTGACTCAATTTTTCCCACTTTTTTGGGTGATGGCACAGAATTTACTTGAGATGAAGCACCTTTGTGGATGTATCTTCCCAACAGTTGCTAAATTCCTTTGCCCCCCAAATCATAAAGAGCAGAGGAACCTAACATTGATTGAGTAGTTGCTAAACTGAAAGGTACAGGTATTTTCTGAATCTTAAACGCACAATTATCCGGTCTTCTCCTATGTGCCTCCTTACAACTATCATAATCTCTCTAAGGAAGATTTTGAAAATGGCCAGTGTGCAGATACTGTAGTGGCATAGTGAGCACCTTTCATTGTTGCCCAAGCTCTGTATTCCAGAATGGCTTCCCTCGCCTCCTGATTTAGAGTTAACACATTATGCAACTCACTTTTACAGTCATACTACTCAATATACTGCATGCAGTACAAATCCAGATGGCTGCATAAGGAACACCAGTCTTCTCTATTCCAGAATAATCATCAGGAAAAATATCTGAGGAAGTCAATGTAATCCTTTAGCTTCTTGAAGTATTTGGAAAGCCTCTTCCTTCTGCATCTATTTTAGATGTGTCCCTATTAGATGCTGTGTAGCAAATGCAGAATTCCTAATATTCTTCCAGGTAGGATGGTCTCTGTATTCTCTTGTCACTCAAGAATCAATAGGCCATGACAGTTGGCATCTAATATGCAATACAAATATTGATAATCATTATTTTTGAGGAGAGTATACTCATCAATGTTATGTGTGTATTTTTTATTTTTAATCAAAACAATTTACATATTCAAGTTATATAGTGATATTTTGACATGTGTACCAAATATGCAATGATGAATGTTTTAGAAATGAAAAGAAGGTCTGGGGATGGGGAGACACTGAAAGGAGGGAAGTGAAATGGGAAGTAAAAAGGATCAAGATGCAACATGGTTATGTACGATTCCCCACAATGAGTGAAGTAGGTATCACAAACATATACTAATAAAAAGATCAGAGTAATTAGCTTGCTCCACACCACATGCTTAAAAAGTTTATCTTAAAGAAATGAAAAGTGAAACGGCCACTGCCAGAGGTTGTGAAGGGAAGGTTAGGGAAAGGTTGGTTAACAGGTACAAAAATATAGTTAGGTAAGATTCAGTCCTAGTGTCTTATTTTTGTAGGCACCTGAGTTAGATAAAACATTACAGGCAGTCAGACAGAGCGAGGCCCTCAAAGGAGCCCCATGAAAGACAAGATACCTTGCAACTGTGGGAGGAACAGACACTCCTGATATGGGACAGACCTCAAGAGAAAAGATCAAACAAATGCATAACTTCCTAAGGATAAAACACCAGGGATTAATATTCTAAATAGGGCTCTAACACCTCAAGAAGGCCAGGAAGATTCACTAACCTAACCCCCTACAGGAAAAGCCCTTGTCCTGTGTTCCTGTCTGCTTGCTATGTGACTCACTCCCCCATTTTGTCCTGGATTTAATAAATGTCATGAGAGCAACTGTGCTTGTAATCCGAATGGTTGACCATAGTTTCGTCCCAACTCATACCCACTTTGCAAGTTCCCATGTGTCCCACCTTAGACCTACCTCACCTTATGGGTTTGCTCAACAAATGTCCCTAAAAAGACAAGTTCCTGGGCAACTCACTCGGGTCCCCTTCTGTCCCTCTCTGGGATAAAAGTTGTCTTTCCCTCAATAAATACATTCTGCTCTTAACCTCCATTGTTCCTAAAATTTATGCTTTGGTTTTAGAGAATACAAACTGATCTCTGATATATTTCAAATTGGGAGTTTCTTTCCTCTATTTCACTATAGCATGGTAATTTCTATTCATTTAAAGTATGCTATTTAAAAATATACTGTCAAAATGTAGTGCGACAGAAGCTAGCTATTGCCTCCTTCTTATCTATGTCCCTTCTTCCTTAATATCAGAAACTTAATTTTGTTGAAAGCATCGATATGCATTGACAGAAGAGCACTTTCTCCGGACTGTTCTTAAGGTCAGAGTAGCAAAGATGTATAAGTTCTACATGAAGTTTAAGGAAAGGTGCTCACTTGGTTAGGAGACTGATTTTAACTTTTTCCTTTCTTCTTTTTCCTGTAATGAGATTTGATGCCTGGAGCTGCAATGAGTGGCTATTTTGTACCTTGAAGCAAAAAGTCACATGTAAGTGATGAAAAAACAAGAATCTAGCACAGAGGTAGTATCAGAGAACCCCTGTGGCAACTGTAAAATGTCAAACTCCAGATTGTCTATAGGAGAAAAAGGTTTATCTTGTTTAACTAGTTATTTCAGTTTTCTGTTATTAGCTCCCACATGAAATTCTTGATTTATTCTTTGTGGTTAAAAAGGAGCAAGACAAAACTACTCAATCAAGGTTTGAAATAAAGAACATAATATTTAAATTGAAAGGAAACTTATCCATAAGGAGGAAATTATTAGTTGGGGCTCATGGGGAGATGGTGATGCCCACACTGGCAAGGGAGGTAAGTTCTCATAACAGAAGAACAGAGGTGTAAAATCTAGCAAATATCAACTGCATTTCCAAACATTTTGCCCCTTATAGTGATTATAAAACATGATTATTTATCAAGATTGAATATATTCAGTCTTTAAGAGAAATGACTGATCATTTGTAATGTGTTTTCATGTGATTTCTAAGTCAGTGTAATGAAGAATGAAATGAGACAGCATACAAGTTTAGTTTATTCACACCAACATCAATGCCCATTTCTTCAGAAGCAAGAAAAGAGACCAGCAGAGAGAATGGCAATAAAAAGATCTTGCCTCTGCCTCCCTAATTACTCTTAATCCACTAAAGAGCTGGAAACATCTTACAAATGCTAATTAATTAAGCCTCCTACCAGTCAAGGGAGGAGCCCAGAAGAGACCTTGCTGTTAGAAATATGAACTTCGAAAGAACACAGGAGCTAGGAGTGTGTGTCTAGCTAATCAGCAAGTGGCTGGGGTCCTGTGAGTTCAGCCCAGGCAGTGAAAGACACTGACCAGAGCTTGAAGAGCAAAGAGAGTACAGAGCCAAGCACTCCAAGAAATCAGTCTAGGTGAAATGAGAGACAACCTCATCCCTGTATCTTTCCTGTAGGCTTCAGCTTCCACCTCCAATTAAAATACCCACATTGCACCCTGAACTCAGAATTAATTTCTTTCTTTCTTTCTTTCTTTCTTTCTTTCTTTCTTTCTTTCTTTCTTTCTTTTTTACCATCAAGAACTCTTGCAAAGAGTGGAAAATAAATGACAGATATCCTACAAGGAGCTTAGAGAAGTACCTTTTTTTTTTTTTTAAATCCAGCTAGCAGCAGCTCTGTTTTCCCATATTAGCTTTATTTCTGAAAGAAGCAGCTTAGACTAAATCTATGCCTACATTTATAATATGTTCTGATTGTGAACAGAGGGTTTCATTCCAAAAGAAAAGAGAAAAGAACTTTTCTTGAAGCCTAGGTTTTGGAAGCCTTGAGTGCGTGTGAGCTTCATGTGTGAATATGTGCATATGTATGTATGCATGTGTGTGTGTGTGTGTGTGTGTGTGTGCGTGAGTCCTTTGGTTTTCATGCCTTTTTTTGTTTAGTTTTTTTTTTAACTTGGAAGGGTTGGGGGAGGGGGAAAGAGAAGGGGAATGCTAGGATAACAGTGTCCCATACAGCTTTGAATGAAATCCATGGAAAGATGTTGCATGTGTGGAGTGAGTGTTTACTTGGAAAGCATATTGTTCTTTTTTTCCTTTTCAGTTAAGATTTTTTTTTTGGTAGGACATTTAATTTAATTTTTTTCTGGGATAGAGGCTATCATGTGAAAACCAGAAAATGGGGAAAATGTGAATTATCTAGACAAAGATTCACTTTGTGTCCATATATGTTTTTAATTGGCCCCATACCTGGATTGGGTGTTTGTAATGGTTACAAAAAAATCAAACACAAAAAAAGGAAGAAAAAAAGAGAAAATAATTGTGACACGCTTTTATCACTACATTATTTTTCAAATAACATGTAAACATTGTAATCCATTGGATTTTGTTTTTCTAAACTGTTGATGAAAATATGGGACCACTATCCTTTTAACAAGGCTAGAATGTCATTTTTTTTTCTTTTTCAAACATATACCTGATATTTTGTGGCTGCACATTTTGGATGCATTATTATAATTCTGTTGACTGTAATGACATAGAATTTACAACTTTTTTGTTGTTTAATTTATACAGAGGACATTTTTTTTCAAAGCTTGAGAGAAGAAAATAAATAGCAAAATAATAACCTATTGCCTCCAATAATCAGTATTTCCCAGTACTTGATAAAGGATGGGGAAAGCCTGAGTCCTTGATGCCAAGGGTTTAAAAGCAAAACAAAAAAATAAGTAAATAAAACCCACAAGTAAGTTATTCAAGTTGTTTGCAACATACATTTTGTAATGAAATGTGAGAAATTAATGAAGAATTTTTTCACATAAGAAAAGGAACTCTTGCAAGTATGCATTGTGTCTTTTCTGTTTTCCTCTAGTATGTACACTTGCTTGCCAACAGTTATCGTCTCATTGCATTGTACCATGTTCATGGTTCCCAAAATTGTGTTGTGCTGAATCATGTTGCAGAAGACAGTCTACTCAGCCACACTGCTTTTGACTGTAAATAAAAGAAAAATCATCTCACAGCAGTTTGAACAATGAAAGGGATTTGTTGTTTCTGGTTCACTTAGATGCTTAATTTAAAAATTTCTGAACTGCTGGTGCTGGTTTGAGATTAGGGTGCTGGTTCCGTTTTTCTGGACTTCCCTAGGTAGTGTTCTGGGTTTGGGGGTTGTTTTTTTGTTTTTTGTTTTGTTTTTTGAGACACAGTATTGCTATGTATCCCAAGCTGGCCTTGAATTTATTGTAATCCTCCTGCCTCAGCTTCCCCAGTGCTGGGATTACAGGTGTGTGCCACCACACCCAGTAGTAATATTCTTTAAAAAAATTTTTTTTAGGGAATAAATAAGGCTGTGGCCATGGTGGGAAAAAAATTTTTTTTAATCTTTTATTTTATGTATTTATTTGGTACAGAGTCTTACTACACAGCTTGGATTGATAGTGATCCTCCTGTCTCCACCTCCCCAGCACTGGGATTATAGGCATGCAACACCCCATCTGGTTTTGGTGACCAGCACATCATGCAGTACTGAGGATCGAACCTGGGTACTTAAGCTTTCCAGGCAGGTGTTTAGACCACCGAGCTATCTCCCCAGCCCCACTGGTAATATTCTTATCTGTTTGCTCATTGTTCTAACCTCTGTCATAGTAACAAAATGTTACTTCATTTGGTAGTGTCTTACAGCACTAATAAACATCATTATCAAAGGAAAGAGAGTGTCTTTTCTATCAGATGTCAAACAAATGCCTTGACTGATATAAACAGAAAAATTAAGGTAGGCATCTAGTCTTACAAAATATTTATTTTCACACAAGTAAGGCTGTAAGGGTCCGGATGGGCTAAGATACACTGTGATAACAAAGGGGCCCAACATCTTAGTGGCATATGAAGTAACAAAGGTTTATTTCTTATTAAATTCGTATGTTGGCAATGTATCAACTAAGGCCGGACCTGTACCTTCTTCATTTGGGGACTACGATTGAAGGAATAGACAATTTCTAAGACATCTAAAGCAATGATAAAAGGATGGTGGCAGAAGCTCATGCTGGTCTTGCAAATTTCCACTTGATTAAAAGTACACATAGCTTCACCTTGCATTTTATAAAATAGAAGACATCATTGCCTGAGCTTGTCAATGCAATGAGAAATAAAATATTTCTGTGAGAAACTCCAAAAGGAATGAGTTTGAAATATTTTGAGCAAAACATAATCTACTGATGGGTTTAAACTTGGTTGTTCATCCATGAACCAGGTAAAAGAAACAGGATTATATATTGGATTTATGTCAAAGTAGGCCTACATCCCTAAGATGGGTATCAGTCATGGGAAGAGCACATACTCTAACTCACCTACCCATAGATAGGGTAGACTGGATGCTCATTTTCAAGATGAGACTATTTTCTTGAAATAAGGCTTGGGGCATTATCTCCACTCAAGACTGCAAAGCAAACATCAAAGCTAGATCCTTTGAATTAACATTCCTTGTTGTGTAAACTTGGAAATTGCTCCTACTGTAGTTGAAAACAATCTCTTTGTGTAACTTGCTTAATCAGAAACTTAACTAAAACTCATATTGGAAATTTATTGCTCTTCTTGGACAATCACCATATTTAAATTGCTTCAGAGGTTCAAAATCTGAAAAGACACATAATTTGAATAACAAATGAGAACATTTCATCTGGGAAACCAGGCAGCTTCATACAATGCAGCTCAAAATATATATTGCACAGGCTTGCTAAAGATTAGCCTGACAGTATCTAACAAAAACCTTGAAATGCATTCATTGATTGACCTAGAAACTTCACATCTAGAAATTTAACTCATGAGAATAACTATGAATGAGTGGGGAAAGTAATAAAATAAAAATGAACTGCAAAGATGTTCAAAGAAAGAAAAATGTTAAAGAACATAAATACCAGAACCATTAGTTAAGTAAAACAGGGAATATAAACATACACTTAGCAAAGTACTATGTAGGTATTTTAGGAATCTCATAACTGGATGTTTAATTATATAATTATAAAAATCAATGTTAAAAGATTATTAAGTTATAAAGTGGTTTAGATACATTATGTTTACTTTTGTATATATAAAATTAAATAAGATTTGAACTTTACTTTTATATTTGAATTTCTACATTAAATGTTTATGATTTTATACTAAGAAAATAAACAATACTTTTTTTCCTTTCTGAATGATTCATTCTACCAAACTAATGCCAAGAGAAACAGATGAGATTACCATCTGTGGAAGTAATAAGTTCTAAGAATATTTTGCTATTAGATTAGGTTGTCTTTCATACATGTGAATATAAATTAAAATATTATACAAAAATATGTGTTATATAGATTTATGATAGTCAAACAAAAACAGGTATAAAAAATGACACATCTTTATTTAAAATGATTAGCATGACTTTAGGACTGCCAATAGGGAAGAGTTATAGTTTTAGTCAGAAAGAGAAAAAGAATTTTATCTAGACAGAAGGTGGTCAATCACATAAATGTTCCAGTTTGATGTTTAAAAATATCAGATTCCTTTCATTTTAATCGTACGCTGACCTAGTTGCCTTCTGTCTGAGTTTTCTTTTTCATCCAGAAGTGATGTCCTGTGTCAATAACACATGTTCACTTTCCTACTGGTAGAATTCCCAGTAAACATAGGTGAGGAAAATTTCTGGTCAATAAGCCAATTTGGGGAAGAATTAATAAATAGCATTGAGTTTGCCAAACTCAGTACAACCTCAGATGAGTTAATTTCATCATAGGAAGGTTAGTCAACTGGATTTCTTCTCTTTATTAACATTTCTAGGGCCAGGGAAATAGCTCAGCAGCATAAGTACTTGCCTGGTAAGTGCAAGGTCCCAAGTTCAATCCCTGGTACTGGGAAAAAAAAAACCTACTTCCTATTCTATCTGCAACTTTTGAGTATAACCAGATGTGTTGACCAATGTTTTCAATTTCACCCTTGAGTTTCTTAAAACATGTGCTGTGTGTAATTAAAATATTTGATTTAACACTAAAGAAAATAAAGTTAAAAGTTTGAATCCACCATAATTTGACCAAACTTCCACCCACTATTTCAGTGATAAATCTCATAGATAGATTTCCTAGGCATAGGAGCTATATTACTATACATTTACTCAGATTCTTACCACACCACATGTCAAAAACCACTAATTCTCAGATAGAAATATTTTCTCCTCACCCTCACCCCATATTCCTTAATTCTAGAATTCTGTATCATATTAAGAATATAAGCTCTATAAAGGCTCACACTTTATCTTCTTTATTTCTACATCAATATTACTTAATGAAAGTGTCATGTGTTATCAGGAAATGCAACGTGCAACTCAGTGCACTCGTCTTATTACTAGCTTCTCCCTTCACTAGCCTGAATTCTCACTGAAAAGAGACAAAAGCTGTGCATTTAAATCCTTATGGTCCTGTAAAACATGCAAGTTCACTTTTTATGCTGATGGTTTTGTAAGATATACTTAACTAAAGAGAATATCTTTACTCCAAATAATGATTTTTATTTTAATCATTCTTCTGTATTCAACAATGAAAATTTGATCAATTCAAAAAGTACATTCCTGCATGAACCAAAGATAAAGTAATCTCAAAAAAAATCAATCTGCATCCTGAATGTTATATTCCTCGCTTAAAAGCCAAAACTTTCCATATTTTCCAATCCAGATCCTAATTTTATGAATCCATTTAATATAATTTCTCAACATGCCACTTGTGGAATGAAATTCACAGATAACATGTCTTGCTGAAACATAGTACAACAGTATCAGAAATATGACTTGTTATAATTTTCAAATTTATTCTATAAGTACTATATCATGAGGCTTCCTATTATGATATGCTACATATTTTTCCTCAAGAAAAATAAAAAATGTGTCAGAGAGAAGCACCAAGACTGTGCCAGAATATACATATGCAAGAACATCTTTTTCAAGAAAAGTTAAATGGATAAAAAAAGTAAGTTTCTGCCTACAGATACCTCTACATCATTGAGCCACAAAAGAATCCTGGCTCAAGATCACTTCTGATATATCCTTGACATATTCTCCTCCTCTGCAACACAGAAAAAATTGAGTTATAATGTGCTTTTGGGTTTCAACAAGGAATAATAGACTCTCATGATTGACAATTTCACAAACAATTTTAACTGGGAACAGGAAGAAAAGAAAAGCGTGGCAAGAACCATCCTGATCCAGGTAAGTAGTTGGCTCCCCAGAAGTGGCCAAGAGCCTTGGAGCCAATTTCACTGAGCCTAGGGAGGCTCAGATCTCCAAGGTGGCTGATATAAGAGTAGGGGACATAGCAGGAGTCTGTGCGCTGGCCCATGAACCATAATATTACTCACTATCCCAAATGGGCTTATTAAATTTGAAGCAGGACACTTGAGCAATAAAATGAACTAAATGTAAAAAAAAATTCAGGTCACAGACTGGAATTCATTACCAAGTTCAGTATCTGATAAGGACACAGAAAGAGGTTTAGAAAATCAAAGCACAATACAGCCTTGAGGATATTAAAATCATGACCAATATGAACAAGAAGTACCCATCCACACTACTCCCACTTATGGAAGGATGAAAAACTGTTTTTGTTAGAGTTCTAATTACAGTGTGTCATAATTACTTTTCTCTTGTTACTGGGACAAAATACCCAACACCCAAAATTAAGGAAGGAAAGGTTTATTTAGCTCACAGTTAGTGGAGGTTTCAATCCATACCCAGGTGGATCCAAAGCAGCATGGCACATGGAAGAGGGCAGCCACTGCAGAAAACAGCAAAGAGCAAAGGGAGGAGCTGTGTCCACAGCAGCTAGCAAGCCTCTCTCCCCTCCTTATATTGTATTCAAGCTATCTCTGCAGGGTGGATGTAGCACTCACACCCATAATCCCAGCATTGGATCATGAATTAATAACAAATTCTAGAATCCTGCCCCAATGACTTCACGAGGCTTTGGGGTGACAACTAAACACGAAGCATAACACAGTGACTGGCTAAAACTGGGGGAGGAGTTGGGGAGAGACTCAATTATGAGCTGATAATTGGAGAAAGCATTAATAATAATAACTAACATACAATGAGGACCTGTTATGTGCCAGGATTTGTACTGGATATTTATATACATTGCCTATAACACTAGTCACTAATCCATGAAATATTTGTTGAGCACATTGTATATACCATATACATTTCTGTTATACATACTCTTAAAGATTATCTTATTCCATCTTTACAACTGTCTCATAAATATTTTGTATTCCATTATTAGATACAAAATAAGAGATGCACCAGTAAATTTTGCCCAGTTCAATAATTTGTTCCCAAGACACATAGAACACAAGTGGAAGAACTAGAATTTTCATACATTCTGAGCCTAGAGTCCCAATCAATGCCTCATGGTCTTTCATAACTCTTCAGAGTAGCTCTTGCTATATTAAATTTTGAGTTAACAAAACAGATTTCTTAGTCATTGTGACTTTACAGGAACATAAAGGACTTTCTGGTGTTTTCATTTTATAGGCCTGGATAAACCATTAAGCACCAGGCAAGTATTGAGTGCAGTTGTGCATACCCATCTGGAATGCTGAATACAGGCTATTTACACTATGGAGTTTCCTTATTTATATAGCCCTGTGTCTTTCCATCGTTTCCTCTGGTTACCTCTTCTTCCTGGCCAACACTCACAAAATATAGAGACAGCTTTACTCTGTCATCCTTTATTTGTTTTCTTTCTTCATTGGTAGAAAACAAATCTCATTACCAATAAGCCCTGACCAAGAAACACACTCCCAGAAACTTGATGAAGTTAGCATAACAGAATTCTAGAATCCAGTAATGGTAAGTGACTCTCCAAATTACTAGTCTTATCAAATTTTTCCTAAGTCTCCTCACATCACTGCTTTTCCACATGATCACATCTATTTGGAGCCAAGTCCTTTGCTTGGCACATTTCTTGACACTTGCTATTTTTAGAATTACCTGATCTAAGCCATAGTAAATTGCTAACCAGTTACATAAGAGGAGGCAGCATTTGACTAATGAAGGAAACAGGGAGACAGTAGTAAGCCAATGTTAAATAATGAAGCCCTAAATTGGACTTGAGATGGGTGGCTGAAAGAAGGCAGGGAGGAGAAGATGAAGAAGGCAGAGGAAAGGAAAGTCACCATAGACTTCAGGGTGAATGAATATTAGACCAGCTCCTAAGACTAAGTGGATGGCTCTATCATTTCCCAGTGATAGGCCATCCAGTGGCACGCAAGGACCAGGTCTGCCAGGGAAGGCTGACCATGCTGCAGAGAAAATATTCTAACACCACTGTACAAGTACCCTCAGGTATGCCAGGCAATGAGCATGAGACGCCATGCTGCAGTACTACGAGAGCAGTGCAAGAGTGGTTCTATGAAGGATGTCCAAAATACACAGTGAATGTTTAAATCAACAAAAATTTTCACAATCAAAGTCACGTTTCTACTAATCCCTCTGAAAATATTCCCTCCTCAAACACACGGACCCCATCCTTCTTACCACTTTCTCAAACAGTTCTAGAAATCCTCCTTGATGAGTGCCTTCCTTGAAGTGTGATCAAAATCACAGTGAAAGCCACTGCCAAGTGTCATCCAACTGAAAGGCACAAGATATTTCTTTTAGTCCCCTCCTTCAATTTCCAGGACAGATCTAACTAACCAAAATTGTTATGGGAGGGCAATAAAGATATGTACCTTTAATTACCTCATTTGATTCTTCTGTACCTGAAGACAGAAATGTCATCTTTACCTGACTGAGTTTTAATATTTTAAGCAAAATGACATTCATTTAGAAAATAAAAGAGTCTTTATAGAATTGGAGTGTAATATAGTGATCTCAGCAGAGATATGGAAAGACTAGGAAGCTCTGAGAAACCACCCAACAGACAACGGCAATACTGCAGCATAAGAAGGAGCATGAACAGCCCTAGTCCATCACCTGTCTCCACTGCCACAGTGAAGACACCATGGGAAGCGGACTCTCCCTAGCACAAAGCATGTGCTCAGTGGACTTTCTTTTGGTATTCCACTCACAGTTTCTTAAAGTAAGCTCAGATTGTCCTGACTGAGGTCAAAGCCACGCCTTGGCCAGAGCAAGGCATGGAAACTTCGTTTATTGTTCCACACACTCAGCACACAAAGGAACAGAGGTAATTTCCCAAAAGAAAGCTAAAATGTGTTATTACAAGATAAGAGAATAAATTCTGAGTGGATTATAAACAATCACCTACCATAACATTATGTAAGCTACTACGTTAGAGGGGAGTACAAAGATATCAGCATGGTGAGCAGCAGAAAGAGCCTCTCTGAGAGTCGCCATCCAGATGCTGAAATACAGCAAAGTGAAGAAGTAAAGAAGGAGGGAAGTGGGTTCCCTGAGCCCTGGAAGGATCTGGAGTGTGAACTGAAGCCCATGGAAAGAGTGACGAGAGAAACTTCAGTGAAGAAGGACATAGCCAGCAGGGCCTTCTCCTTGAGATGGGATTCACTATGCAATCAGAACAGTTCAAACATATGCACACATAGTGAGTGTTAGTGACCTCAGAGACCTGCATGGAGAGATGCAGCAGTGGAGGGGGGCAGCAGACATGAAGGATGGCATGAGCTGGCAGTGAGGGGCAAGGGCTCAGTCACCCCATATGAGAGAGTACTTGGCCAGGAGCCATGTTGGAGAGGGGATGACTGAGTTCAAAACTAAAAGCAGCTTCTGGCTCCACCTCAGTTCCCAGCTGGGCTCAGCCAGAAGGTACAGGCACACTGAGATCATCCACTACTCCACCAGAAAGCTACTGCTGGCTCAATGGGATAAATCAGCACAGATTAGGATTCTATCTCTACATATTATCTAGCAGAGACATAGGTGGAAGTGGACTTTTTTCATTCTTTTTCCCTTTCTCTCACTTGTTGCTGTGGTTTTGTTGTTTTCTGTTATCTCTTTCATTGTTTGATCTTGTTTCTATATGAGCATGAACATGGTTTCTAGCCTCTTTGTGGGTATTATTCTGTTCTGTTCTTTTCTTTTTATCTCTTCTTATCTCTTTCCCCCCAATCTTCTGCACCAGTTTCCCAAAATTAGCATGATCTCCATTTGTCCTCCACCCTTGCTTTTAGTCTCTCTCTCTTATTCCATTTCTCTATTGTCTCCCTAACCCATTTTAAAATTTAACCCCAAGCACAAAATTGACATATTAAAGACTTGTATACTATGTACAATTTTCTGGTTTGTTTTAGATTTTGTTAATTAATCACAAATCCAGTTTGTACAGTTAAAGGTGGCAAATTAATGGTTATTTCAGTTTTTCGTTTTCTAGGATGTGTTTGATGCTATTCTCATTGTTGAAGTCCTAAGATGCAAATTTGGAGAAGTGAATACCTATAATCAGGAAAATAGAACAAGAAGAAATAAACAACTTAATGGTGAAACTCAAAACTTCTAGAGAAAGAAGAGCAGACTAAACCAAAAGTTCATACAAGGGAAGAAACTAATATCAGAGCAGAAATTAAGACTAAAGAAATACATTGAAGACTAAAAAAATACAAAGAATCAATGAATTGAGTTGGTTCTTTGAACTGTTAAACAAACTCAAAAATTTATTCAACCTGATAAAAAAAGAAAGAAAATACAGTAATTCACACACTTAGTAATGAAAAAGGTAGAATCAAAATGGAACTCACAGAATTTCAGAAGGTCAACTATACCTATTTGGAAAACTTGTATCCTAATAAGATAGAAAATGCAGAATAAATAGTCAGGTTTCTAATACATATGAGTTACCAAAGCTGAATCAAGAAGACAAAAAATTCTAAACAAACCAATATTAATCAGTGAAATCAAAGATTCAATTAAAAATCTAACAACAAAGAAAAGGCCAGGCTCTGACAGATTCAATGCTAAATTCTACAAGACATTTAGAAAATATATAACACCACTACTTCTCAAACTCTTCAATGAAGTTGAAAGGGGAGAAATATTCCAAAATTCATCCTGGGAGCAAGTATTACTCTGATACCAAAACCAAAGAAGGACCAAACTAAGAAAGAAAACTACAGACCAATCTCCCTAATGAACATATATTTTTAAAAAATCCTCAGTAAGATACTGGAAAACGGAACACAGAAAATCATCAAGAACATTGTACAAAATGACTAAGTAGAAGTCATCCCAAGGATGTGAGGATAGCTTGACATTTGTAAATCAGTTATGTAATACACCATATTAATAAAGCCAAGAACAAAAATCATATCATCTCAATAGATACAGAAAAGGCTTTTGACAAAATGTAACACACATTCTTGATAAAAAGAAAACCCTACAGAAAATTGGAACACATGATCTTCATTGCAATCTGATAGGAGCCATCTATGACAAACCAACAACGAACATCATATTAAATGAACAACAAAAAAAAAGCTTTCTCTTTGTAATCAGGAACAAGACAAAGACGTCTTATTCAATTTAGTCCTAGAAACTTTAGCCAGAGCAATTAAACAAGAAAAGAAATACAGGGAATGGTGATAAGAAAGAAAGAAGTTAAACTATTCCTATTATTTGCAGATGACATGATACTCTGCATATAAAATCCCAAAAACTCCACTTAAGAAATTGCTAGATTTAATAAGCAAATTCAGCATCATAGCTGAATATAAAATTATCACTCAAAAATCAACAGCCTTCCTGTGCATGAATAACAAACTCACTGAGAGAGAAATAGGGAAAGAACACTTTCCCCAATGGCATCGAAAACACTGAAGTCCCTAGTAATCAATCTAATGAAAGATATAAAAGACTACACTGAAAACTATACTACTCTAATAAGGGGAATGAAGTGAATATCAGAAAATGGAAAGACATTCCTTGCCATCTGGTAAGAAGCACAAATAGAGTTAAAATGTCCATGCTTTCAAAACTGTTGTACATATTTAATGCAGTTCTCATCAAACTTCCAAGAGCATAACTCAGAGAATTAGAGAAAAAATGCTAAAATTCACTTAGAGCTAGAAGAGACATAAACTAACAAAGAAAACATTGGGCAACAAAGAATTTTTATTGTGAAAAAAAGGAATATATATATATATATATATATATATAT
>NDGN011434282.1:26346-37044 GCA_002564285.1 Tympanoctomys barrerae | reverse complement strand
AAGTACACAGCTGCTAAATCAAAGGTTGAGAAGAGAAAGAAGGAGAAAGTTCTTGCTACAATCACAAAACCAGTCAGTGGGGACAAAAATGGAGGTACCGAGTGGTTAAGCTTCGAAAAATGCCTAGATACTACCCTACTGAAAATGTGTCCTGAAAGTTCTTGAGCCACGGCAAGAAACCCTTCAGGCAGCATGTGAGGAAACGTGGAGCTAGCATCACTCCCAGCACCATYTAGGTATCACAGAGGCAAGAGAGTGRGCTTCCTGAAGCASTTGGCCAGTRGCTTGCTACTTGTGACTGGGCCTCTTAGCCTTAATCGTGTTCCTCTATGAAGAACACACCAGAGATCTGTTATTGCCACATCTGCAAAAACAGCTATCAGGAAAGTGAAAATCCCCAAACACCTCACTGATGCTTACTTCAAGAAGAAGAAGCTGTAGAAACCCAGACACCAGGAGGGCGAGATCTTCCACACCGAGGAAGAGAGATACCAGATTTTAGAGCAGCGTAAGACGAATTAGAAAGCAGTGGACTCAAGAGATTTTAGCAAAAATCAAAGTTGTTCCTCAGCTCCGAGGCTACCTGTGACCCGTTTTTGCTCTGACAAATGGAATTTATCCTTATAAATTAGCATTCTAAATTTCTTATTAAAAACCTAATTAAATAACTGATACTTTAAAAAAAAAAAGAAAAACAAGTGGGCATCTTTGTCAGTTTAAAATTTTTAAAAAACTAATCCTGAGACCTCCAGTTGTGATTTTATTCTGTATATTCATTAAAAAATCACATTTCTATTATGAAATACATGTGTATATATTTTAAAACCAGATTTTTTTAAAGGAAATTTCAAACAATGAATTTGCAAGTCAACCTTGTACATGGGCCAAGCTAATCTTCTATTAATTTACTCCCTGCTGAAGCAAACACTAAAGTCTGATTTTCGTCTACTCTTTTCTCATTGTAAGCCTTATGACCTCACTTGGGCTCCCACTGGTAATCCACATATTCTTGTGCCCTCAGATCTTTAGCTATAAATATATTACCCCTGTGTCCTTTTAAAAAACCACTCATATATACATGGGTTTATGTCTAGCTAGGTATGTTTCAGAAGAGCAGAAAACTTGGTTGAAATTGTTAAGGAAAGTTACAACTATGGCTAGAATTATTTTACTTGCCATTGAAAAGATTAAAAGATACTTTGTAAAAACAAAGAGAGAGGGCCGGGAATATAGCTCAGTGGCACAGCACTTGACTGGCAAGTGGGATGTCCCAAGTTTGATTCCCAGTACCAGAGAACAAAACAAAAACTGCATAAGTTTCTTTTAGTGGGGGAGAATGGCAAAGCTAGCAGGATATAGGTGAACGCATATAATCTATGCGTGCTGTGTGCATGGACAGAAATACCATTGTGAATCGCTCTACTATGTACAAAGTACATGTTAATACTAATAGATATTAATAATTTTTTTATTTTATTTAATGTTGGATTAATTATTGCTATGGACTAAATATTCTTCCCAAATACAAAATCCGTATTTTACCAAAGTAACAAGAAACACATAATTTTGTTTCGAAGTTATTTACAATTGTAAATTTATTCCACAACGTGACCATTTAGCTGACAGAGTAGTCTCAAATCTTCTATTAAATTAGATATTAACACCAGAGTGTTAGGTAGGTAGTGTTATTCTCTCCAGTGAACATTCAAAGAAGCAAATCCAAGAAACTCAATTAACTGGAGCAAAATCACATAGCTAACAGTGCAGCCAAGTGCTTAGATCATATTTTTTCCTGCAAATTGTTTTATCCCTTTAAAAAGTGAGTCCAGAAAAGTAAATATTACATTTTGTTGAAATAAAATGAATGCCTACCTAATTTTAACCATTTGGTTCTCAATTATCTGTCTCCTGTGCATTGGACCGACAGGCAACCTACTGTATAGAACAGGACCTTCTGGTACTCATGCCACACCATGTCTTTCTTCTCTTCCATTTTAACTAACTGCATCCACAACCCATGATGTTCTCCGAGTTTTCTGTTTTCAGGTCTTTGAAGGCATAAGCTATGCGGCAACACGAACTTTGGTATATGAGGGTGATGACAGGACTAGCCTACCATCATAAAGTTAGTTCTGTTAAAAAAAAAACCCTCCAACTACAGAAGTCTCCCCAGATCTACAAGTTATGAGATGTCCAGTGGATGCCTGAAAGAGGATAGCACCCCACCGCTCACAGTTTTTTTCCCTTATGCCCTGCAGCACTCCCACAAGAAGAGCTAACCCCGTATCTATTTTATGCCCCTGCGCCTTCTCTGCATCACTACTCTGTGTTTGGGACCATTATTAAATAAAACTTGAACATGAACACTGTGACACTGTGACAGTCAGTCTGATAACTGGGACAGTTACCACGTGAGGCTTAGGCTACATGCATGTGCTGGACAAAGGGCGGATTCACACCCTGAAGTGGGACGGACAGGTAGAGAAAGATTTTATCAAGTTACTCAGAATGACATACAATTTAAAACAAGAATGAGTTATTTATGAAATATTTTTCAGCCTCATATTGATAGCAAGTAACTAAAATCACAGAAAGCAAGCACAAATAAAAGGGGACTACTGTAGTGTTTTGGTTTCTTTTAAATTTTTCTTTCTTTTGAGAGAAGATAAGGATAGGTTATCAGGGACAAGCTCCATCCTCAAGCCACTACCATAAATTTCTTACATACTAAGAAAGTGAGCTGGTATTATTCCAAAATAATTGAGCTTGTTACTCCAAGTATGAATAAAACTGGAAAACTGCTTTTCCTCTCCTCTCCCTCTTCCCGCCTCCCAGCCCCCGCCTCCCCAACACTTTCATTTTTCCCAGAGTCCCAGCCCCTGAAATCTTTTAAATTATGTCTATGTCTTTCTGTCTTCATTTTGAAATCCTTTGTAACAGAACCTAAAATTCACTTATCATTTCTTCTATCGCATGGGACCCTGCCACAAGCCTTTTAAGAAACCAACAAACATCAGGCCTGGTGACAATTGTAATCCCAGCACTCCGCAGGCTGAGACAGGAGGATTGTTCCAAGTTTGAGGTCAGTCTAGGCTACGCAGTGAGCGAGTTCAAGAACAGCCTGAACTACACAGCAAGGCCCTGTTGAGAGAGAGAGAGAGAGAGAAAGGGAGAAGGAGAGGGAGAGGGAGAGGGAAAGAAGAGGATAGCTAGCCAGTGGTCTAATTTGATAAAATAAGAAGCAATTTCAAGCACAAACCTTGATTAACACTTAAAAACTGTATATGCCAGTACCGCTTCCTACAACTTAAAACTATAAAGTTCAGCAGAAGGAATGAACATATTCCTTTCTTAGCAAAAGATGCAAGCATCAAACTTGAGTCCCTCTGTACCCTTGAGTAATTACAAAAGCTGCAGAATACAGTTACTGCTATCTTGTAGTGTTCTGTTCTTACGTGCTAAGAGGAAATGTGGGGAGGTTTTCGCTTACTCAGTAATTTATAAACATTTTATTAGCGAATTCCCAAAAAGGTTGGGGATTTGCTTTATAGTACCCCAGGGCATAGCTGAATGACTTGGGATACACTAATATGAAACAAAAAATTACCTATTAATTGATAACTATTGAAACTAAGTGCATTAAGATTCATTAGACATCTATTTATTCAAATCAAATTTTCCACATTAAAAGCAAAGAGAAAAAAAAGAATAGTAAACCCAGTGATCAGCCAATTAGTTCAGACCAAGAGTTATGAAAATACAGTAATTAGAACTTGCAAAGTAATTTTAAAAGGTTTGGAACAGAAAATAAATAATAAAAAGGAAAACAATAGATGACATCTATCTTATGAATATTTTTAAAGGAACAACATCAATTTTCAAAACTGCAACAACTTAATATAATATATATAGGTGAGCCATAGTAAGAAATGTTTTAATAGCAATTAAATCACAGATAGCAAACATATCATTGACTCAAATTCTAATTAGTAGCCAGGACAATTGCAACACACCTATGGAGAGGTGGATAAAGGTCATTTATCAAATTCTCTTCAGTAAAACATAATTACTTGGCAGTTTTAGTCTGTTCTTTTTCATGAAAAAAATAAACTAAAATTTCATAACCAAATAAGAGAATAACAATTATGATGAAATATCTCTTTTATATGAAGAAAATTTTTGCAGTTTTTAAAATTTATTGATTGATTGATTGATTGATTGTCTTTTAAGGAAGGGTCTACAGAGTGTTCAGTGTCTCACTACTAGGTTAGACTCATAGTGATCCACCTATTTACAGCCTACCAAGCGCTGGGATTACAGGTGTATATCACCACACCCAACCTCAACTGCCATCTCAGCATTCCCCAGGGGGTGGGGCTGGCATGGCAGGCTGGGGATCGAACTCCCAGCGCCTGAGTCTGCTTGCAGCCACTTTAATCTGCTGAGCTATTTAGCTGGCCCACAGGGTTGGTTTTTAACATTTCCGTGTATTTATTATATTTCAAACAGTCACAAGCTTGTAGGCTAAAAGGTGAACAAAGCCCAACAGAGGGACATGAGGCCCAAGGAGACAGTAAGGTAGTTCAGACATATGTGCTCCACACAGGGTTAGCCAGTGGTTATCCCAGCAGTCAGCAAGCAGGAACATGGCCTAAAGATAAACTGAAGTCAGAATGTTGGATGGGATAGAGAAAATATAACAGGTACCTTATATATAACAGGTATGTAACAGGTATATGTCATTAGTAGCTGAATTAAACTCCAAGATTCACAACTCCTAAGTAGATGCAAGACAGGTGATCAGCAAGGGTGCAAAACAAAGTAGCAGAAGTTGCTTGTGCTTTTACACATTTATTGAACTAAAAAGACCTCCGACAGAGACAGCTCACAAATGTGGGAATACAACATGATGATCGCATTAACAGATGTGTGGGCTTAGGCACAACAGAGATGACCAAAGACGTCTAGGGGGACTGGCGAAGGCTTCTCAGAGAAAATGGCGAAGGGTCATCTGGAAACTTATGGCAGGTTCTGACAGTCAAAGTGCACAGGAGGATACTATGGAACAGGAGTAACATGTAAAAAATGCAATGGTGTATTTACAAAAAAGGAGTCTGAACAGGTGGAAGTCAGGAACTAACTGTGGGAGAAGTGAAATTTAAGGGCAAGAAACACAAAACCCTGGGAGAAAACCCCCACGTCAGGCTGTGAAGAAGAGAAGACTCAAGGTCAACCTGATAGGCCTACCATCGTGTAACTTGGTACTGAACTGCGGAGCCGTCACACAGCTCCTACTAGCTGCCCAGGTCAGGATCCTGAATCGCAGGCCATTAAGGGTATCCAACTGTAAAGGTCAGAGGCCAGGCTGCAAAGCCAGGTAGGTCAGTAAATATATTTTAATAAGAACTAAACATCCTACATTTTAGGAAGAACTTTATCGACCTATAAATAAACTAGCAAAGCTAGGTGAGGTGATACATGTTTTGGGAGGCTCTTGGGAGGCTGTACACAGGTGGATCACTGTGAGTCTGATCTAGTGGTGAGACCTTGAACACCCTGCAGACCCTTCCCTAAAAAACAAAAACAAAACAAAAACTGCAAAAATTTTCTTTATATAAAAGGGATACTTCACATGACTACTGTTATTCTCTTACTTGATTATGATTTTTTTTCATAAAAAGGAATAGATTAAAACTGTCAAGTAGTTATGTTTTACTGAAGAGTAATCCCAACTACTCATCACACTAATGCAAGAAGACAGAAACTTCGGTGTCAGCTCTGGTAACTCAGCTAGACACTGTGACAAAATGTTTAAAAAGCGGAACTGAGGAGGTAGCTCAATGGTGGAGCTCTTGCTCAAGGCAACCGGGTTCAGTATCTAGAGCTGCAAAATGAACAAGATAAAAACAACAAGCACAGATAATACAAACCCAAGCAAAGCCAATTATAAAGTATTCAACAGTCAGGACACATTTGGGACCTTTGGTAACATATCAAATGAAAGTTGCTTTCCTCGATTTGTCTCCTCAGTATTACCTACTATGTACTAAAACAATTGATCATGAAATCCAGTAATGATAGGATACATGTTGAAGACTCGCATTATAAGTTGTTGTAGTTACTCTGTGAAATAAAAGGATCAATAAACAATGAGTTTCAATCTCAAATTTACTGCCAAATCAAGGAAACAAAACAGATACCCAAACAATAAACACACAAACAAAACACAGCGCATGTCAGATGACCTCTGTGTTATGTTTACCAGTGTACTAGTTCCTACGTTACCCAATGATGTTATAATCATTCCAGAAGTGATGATATTTATAATAGCAAGAAAAGAGTGCTAAAAATGAGAAGTATATTATGGAATCTATGCTCCTGAAGGCAATGAAGCAAAAATCCAACAAGATCATTCTAAAATTCTCCTTCTCTAGGGTCTGGATCTTAAAATAGGTATGACTGCAGTAACATCCTATGCCATTCAAATGACCCAAATCCCCTCAACCTGTGAGATTCACACCATCTGAACCTACCTGTTATGAAGAATACTTACAAATACCCTTCCTCAAAGTTGATGAGTGTACAAATAAGAAAATCTATTGTCAATTTTAGGTAAATACTAAAAGGACTCACAGATTTTGGTGACAATTGTGCTTGGGGTTTCCTGCTAATTATCTTACTAGAATTAAATAACTGGGTATGTTACATTGTTTTTTTCTTTCTGAAATATGCTTGCAAAATACAACTGCAAAGCAGAGGTTTTGCTTTAATATGCAGAGTTATCAGGAACTCATTTAGAGTTCCAGAAAAGCATTTTATATTTATTTTCCTTGATGTGTCTGCTTATATGATGGCAATTTTGTAGTTTTGATACCAGAAAATATACTCTGCAATCCTTTATGGTTAAAATAAGCCTAAGCAGTAAAAAACAAAAAAGTTTTAAATTACAGTGAGGAGGAAAATCATTTCCAAACTATACACTACCTAAGTAATGAAAACACTGCTTTTACAATATTTGAAGTTTAAATAATCTATGCAAGTATTACATGAAAAAAAATACAACAAATTTTAAAGTATGGAAGGCCTTGTTTAAAGCACCTAAACTGACACCTAATTTGCCAATTATCCAAGTAACCTACTGAAGCAACAGTAAGGTGAACACATGCAATGAAATCCAAGCATCTTGACTTCAATCACCAAGCTGCAGCAACTAGCTGTGGATCACAGAGCATGCTGGCCTCAGTTTCTCTCTCCTAGAATAATCCCTGCTTTCCAGAAATTCCTTAAGGAGTAAACAGTATAAAATACACGAAATCTACTTACCCAGAGCTTAATACACAGAGATAGTCAATAAACTCTGACCCCCTTCCTGGTTCTCTTCCCAAGGGAGTCTTGTCAACCACAACGTGCTTATAATATTAATTTAGGTTCTGGAGTTTGTATTAAGAGATTATGTAGTGAATTATTTCATTATGGTCTGGAATAAGGACATAAACATATGTGATATAGAAGAGTCTACATAAAATATTTCTGAAGCAATCAGAAAATGATACTGTTAATTCATAAAACATTTATGAACTAAAAATGATTGCCACCTCTCTAAAAGGGAAACATACTTGAGAATGGAAAAGTCATGAGTTTGCCCTACCAAAGAGTTCTGTTAGTAGCAGGTATCATGTCTGTCTCGGTCACTTGATGTCCACCTAAGTAGAAGATGGTCATTTAATATTGATGTGTATATAGATGAATGTGCACAAAAGCTCACTCCTTCAAAGTTTTAAGGGGCTTCAATCTCAAGAAGTCTTTGTTACTCATCTGAAAACTTTCACAGTTTGTATCATTCAAAACAGATCCCCTCCAACATGTCTTCCTTACGAATTTTCTCACTTTAGTAGGAGTCAGGCAGGATAGCAAGGCTGTGCCCCATCCTAGGCAACTCAGTAAAATTAAAAAAAAAAAATTAAAAAGGGGTAGGGATATTGCCCATTATAAAGGCTTTGTGTTCCACACTCAGGAAAGGACAACACAGGACAGGCCAGGACAGAACAAGAAAGGGAGAAAATAAATGTCTACGTTACTATGAAGTCCCAAGATAATGATGGGCTGGAAATAATTTGATGGCCTTGCATTTATGAAAAAATAAATAATATCAGGATTTCTCTGATCTGAAGATGGAAGTGAAGCCATAGCTACAACCTCTGCAGCGTTTCCCAGTTTGGTCACTGCCCACTGCTATGCTCCTTGCCCAGTTTCCTTGTCACTGTGCATTCTCATTTGTCCTCATTTTCTTAGCTTTCATTATTTAACGTCCAGCCTCAACATAACTACCTTAAAGAAAACTGAGGAATTCTGACCAATTTTTGGCAAAATGACCAGCTCCTATAACAGTGAGTCTACTGCCCTGCTGTGAGTGGCGTGCCTGGTGTTACTACCTCATCGCTCACACTGCACATAGGGACCCTGGAACAGCATATTCAGCTACATGATCTAAACGTCTGCTACAGTGGTTGGCACACACTAATGTTCAGAAAAGGTTTTCTGAATCAAATAGAATCCTTTCCCAAGTCATTGTTCTATTTTGCCATTCAAACTCTTTGATGATAATAAGGGCAATTTTGAATAAGCATTTTTAAAATTGAAAAGTGAGTACCTTCATTTGTCAAGAGGTGCTACAGTGAGAAACTAAGATTTCTTTATGTTATTAAATACACTGGGTTCATATTCACCTTTGTCAGTATACCACCCACATATTAGGAGTATGAATACTCTACATATATTGCCATATTCATGTTAAGTATTAACACCTTTCAATGTGATTCCAATTAAAGGAGACATGAAAAATCTAATTTAGGACTTTACCATATTCTTATTCCAGAAACTATTTTTAAAGCTTTATTTAGAAAAGCATTAAAACTGGAGTTTACTTGTCTACCCCTGGGAGCCAGCAGAGCCAGTTACACCGCGGTGTAATAAAAGAATGGGAGAGTGGATACCTACTCCGAAAGGTGTTGCAGCATTAATGGCAGGGAAACTGACCTGAGAAAAACACCTGAAACCCACAACAGAATCCGTACAATGAAGCAGGCAACGTGCCGCTGGGTCAGCATGCCACACAGAGCAACGCACTCAGAATTACCTTCTCCTGATGTACAATGTCCTTATGCTGAACTACACATACAGAAGAGCAGTTCTTCATCTCGATTACCCTTAAGAGAGCTGCAGTTCTGTTCATGATAGGTGTCAAGATCTCCAAAACAGATGGACCTTACTTACTGGAAAATGCTGTGACTTTCCGGGATCACTCTGGCCAAGTTCTTAAACTTGAGAAGATGGGGTAATTAAAAGTTAGCAAGTGGCTCTGTACTGGTGAGAGGCAAAGGATAATTGTTTGCCCAAACTACAGATAACACCAAATGTTAACCACTGGCCTGCTTAATATTGGAAATATTCTAGCACTAATAACAGGAATTCCTTGGACAGAGGAAAATACATTTGCATTTTCACCTAAACACTACACTAAAGTATCTTGCGTTCCACAGTATTCAGCAATATTTCTTAGTATTTAAATACAACTCCAAATGTAAGCATGCAGAATACAGAGAAAGAATGTCTGGAATGTTGCAACTATTTCAATAGTTCATATCCTGAAAATACCTGTTCCAAAATAGGAGGAGGGACACAGCCAATGTGACTAATTTTCTTGTACTAATCACTCCCAAGATATAACTTTAACAATTCAAAATCATGTATGAGTTGAGGTATGCCTCCCCCAAAACAGACTAAAATCACTAAGTTTCTGTCAGTAAGAATGTCCCCACAGCTACAGGGAAATAGACATGGTCCTCATCACCTGGTACTAAGTAGAACTAAAGTGACTGACAGGAATTAGTTTATTTTTCACGAACAGGCACTAGAAGAGGAAGCTCAAATTGCTTGCATACACCCCTAAAGATATCTGGATATTGCTGAGCCTCCTCAGAAGTAAACACAAGGACTTACAACCCTTTCGGAGAGATCCCTTTACCCCCCTTATATAGCTGGGCACTGGTCCAGCTGCCCTTGGCGGTGCTCAAGCAAAGAATTTTAGGAATGGGGACAGGAATGGCTTATTCCCTAGAGAGGTTAGTATGGAATGGGAGTGGAGGGGGGAGGAAAAGAGGGCACCTTTTACATCCCTGTCAATCAACTATTATTAACTATTATGCTCAAGCAATGGAATCTAACTTTATCCTGGCCACATCTGGCTTTCCTCCAGGTTCAACACTATTGCCAAAGAAGAGACTGTGGTTTTCTTAAGTGATCTGGCCTTTGCTCCTTTAAGATCTCTCTGTTAATGCAGTAAGAAGAGTCTCGACATAATAGTCTCAAGCATACATTGACTCTATTCTGAAAAGAAACTTTCCATAATACCAGTATGCTTGAAGTACTAATCTTAACCCATTTATGTCAAAGGTTGCCAAGTTTTTGAGTTTTACATGAAATTTATACACATTACCCAGAAAAATTCAAGGAACAAGAATTTGGAGAGAAAATTTTTATTATGGTCCATTGTTATGTGCTCTTCCAGAAATGAAACACTAGACATAAAAGGATTAAATTTTAAGATAAAAAGGTAGGGGAAAGTCGGGTCAATGGAAAACTTGAGCAAATCAAAGGTCTTGCTATGCAAACTATGATAAGATTAACCCAAGTAGAGCT
>NDGN011434282.1:13687-26335 GCA_002564285.1 Tympanoctomys barrerae | reverse complement strand
AAAAAAAAAAAAAAAAGCAATGATCTAAATACTGTCTGCTTCTGCATTTTGACTCATTATTTCTATGGGAACGTTGATTTACATAATCCACAGCTGATCTTCTAAGGCAGCAAACACATCACTGGTCACATTTATAATATAGACTGTACTCTAATATAAATATAAAATTAAAATTACTGATTTTAATACTTCATAGTTCTTTCTGTGAGGTACAAAATTCAACTTGTCTACAAAAATCATGTATATGTGAATATTATAAGTATATATACATAAGTGTAAAAGATTATGTTATTTACTGATTTATAAACAATTCAAAACATTTAAAATCTATTAAAAGGTATTCATTTTGTCAAAAAATAACATCAGTAATAACTCAAGATATTTATTAGGTATTCATGACACGCTAGGCCCTTGTTTCATAGACTTTACCTAACATCATCCTCAGAACACTTAGTGAAAAGGAGGATAAATCCCTCCTCCTGGTGAGGAACCTGAGTCTTAAAAGCATCTCAGTTTTGCCTTTCACTGTACCATAAGGGGCATCACAACTTCACTGCCCATTGCCTAGCAAAAGCATCTGTCTAAGACATTTAAGATAGTTTTATAAGATTCATTTGTCCACAGGACTTCTAAAAGTGAATGTCAAAATTTACCTGCTCAAAACAGCTGCTGATCTAGCTGGCTAGACAGGTGTCCCCTTCCTCTCTCAGAGCTCTGTGTGTGTCCTTCCTGAAATTGCGCTCTAAGCCAAAGAGGACGACCCTGCTGACAGAAGATGGCTGTTCTCTGATAAGGGTGTACACGGAGCGGCACTCCCCTGCTAGAACCTCCAAACAAACACAGCTCTGCACGTCAGCCCTGATGTCCATTCATCACAGCAGTGAATGACATCATTATTCACTGGGTCACTTAGGCCCAAAACTAGCAGTCAATTCTTATACTTCTTTGTTTCCTCACCTACCACTTGCAGTCCATCAGCAAGTCCAACAGAAGCTAACTGGTGTCTCTCCCTCCCGCAGCTCCTGCTCTACCTAGACCACACAGATCAAACTGATGGAGGTGTCCTTGCCACCTTCTGCCTTGCCGGCATTTCTGCTTCAGTTGCCCATTCTTCTGATACCTGGGATGGGCTTTGTGAACTACACAGTGCCCTTACTAGTCTTCCCTTCATGCTCTCATTCATACTATTATGGGACACTACTCACCTTGTTGTTCCTCAATATACCAAAAACACACAGCTTTACAATTCCCAGGAATTATTCAACAGTAGTATCTTAGTACTTGTTAAATGGTTCTGGGACTCTCAAAAAATACCAAATACAGCCACCACCTAACAAATAGTTTTAGGTAGAAAGAGCAGGGAGTAATCAACAATGGCAGACTCGATCAGTACCAAGACAAAATTCTCACATTAAAATGCACCAAGCACCAATTCAGTGAGTTTCAAAACAGTTGAGAAACAATGTATGACTATAACAAGAAAATCAAATGCTTTATGTAATAGAACCTTTCTGGCTGACAGATATGAAGTCTCCAAATTCATCTTCACTTTGTAGCCCCAATTTGGTTTGTGACCATTTACATGCTTGGTAACCTTTATTCTGTGTAGAAAAAAAAAAGTCTCAGGGTTAGTAACATTTGTATAGAGAAGTACTTTAAAGTCTGTCATCCGTCTCCCCTGGAACCTCTCGCTTAATATTATAGCAGAGAAGTGTGTGTGTGGGGGAAGATGGCACTGTATTCTGACTATAGTCAGAAACTGGTCAAGAGCTGCTTCCTGGTATTCCAAGAACTGGCAGAGCTCCTTCAAGGCCCAGAGGACAATGCACAACAAAGAGGCAGAGAGAGGGCATCTACAGAGCAACCCAGAAGTCACACATTACATTGCACCCTTGACCCAAATTGGCTTTCTCTTGATCACTAATAACAAAAACAGGTCTTTGCCAATGGATTTCCTGACCTGTAGATGCAAAACACTTGGAAGCCAAGGAAGCAGTGCTAGACATATGTGGTTTTGACAGCTAACATGATGGTTTCTGGACACATATAAGGTGATAGTGGGTTCCCAGAGGACAACGTGAAGAAGCTAATGTCCACGAGTCAGGCCCGTGGAGCTCATGGGAGGAACAAGATCTACCACAATCCACTCAGTAAAGGACCGGTGTCGAATGTAGAAATCACCAGCTACTAAAGTCTGTAACATCTAAGTTCTGGCAACAGTAAGCCCATTTTTTTTTCTTTTGTTATGAAAGCTTTGTAATAGAAACTAAATAAACATGACCCTTCTTGTCACCAGTACCAGACTCATTTATTTTGACATTCCCACTTTTATTTGATCCTCTGGCCATACACAGGAAAGAAGCATCCAATGAAATGGTTTTCTGTCAGACTCCATTTTTACCAAGAAGGAAGCTAATTTAAAAATCAGACCTTAGAAACAACTGTAGATATAATTGCGATGGTATGATGAGGCCACACTGTGGAAGAGCATGCCCTTAATTTACAACAAGTAATATCATAAACAGAGGAAATGTGGACACAGAAAAGTGTAAAAGGTGAATGCCAAGTACTGGTGAGGAGTACTGGAGTTGCCAGAAGACCATGCGAGGAAGACAGAGGAGACATGCAGAACAGATTCTCCCAAATGTTGGCGCTTTAATCTCAGACCTGAGGCCTCCAAAACTGTGAGGTAAGGTATTTCTGCTGGCTAAACCACCCACCTTGTACTTTTTTCAGCAACCCCAAGATACTAATGCAGGTCAGATGAGACATACTTCAGAAACCTCCAAGGTGATGAAGAGGTAATAAAGAAACTACTAAAAGAGCCCTTTGAAAAAATGCATCCGAGAAGAAAAAAGGTGCTAGAACCCCAGAGACAGGCTAATTCTATCATTTAAAGGGCAAAGGCTATGAACTGTGGAAATTTCAAATAACCATGCTTACAGTGAACCCATAAAAACTGGTAGGTAAGTGTCTGCGTGACAACTCTATGATCCAGATGATATTTTTATTGTTGATGAAATTACTAGACTGGTAGTTAAAAATGTTAAGTTTGTTCATCTGAAGCTTAATTACACATCTGAAAAACACTCCCGTAATATGGCTAAGGTCAAAATGCAAAAATATGCAGGAAATAATATGAAAGAACATTCATAACAGGTTGAACAACCACACCCAAAGAATGTTGATTAATGAAAAGATGTCAACTTGAAAAGAGGTCTCGAGTTGTATGCCATAGGGCTACTTTAACAAGACTGAAGAGAAATATGTAAGGCGTGTTTAGCCAATCTGTGGATGATAGACAGCTGAAAAGGAACACCTGATTTTCTAAATGTCTGAGTTTGGACTCCAGAAATCATACATTTGAGGAATTGTAAAGGAAATTAGAGACATGTAAATAGCACAAAGAGAACAGGGAACAGCAGAAAAGAATGATCAAATATGAATATATGAAGACACAGAATCAAATCAGTTTGGGCCAAAAAAAGATCTGAGATTTTTATTTTTAAAATAGTATTTCTGTTCTCTCCACAACTGTCACTCTGCTACTAATACATCTAACTATTGCTAGCCTCTTTGTGTCCACTAGTTTTCCAATTACTTCTCTTTCAAATCCATTGTTTTCAAAACCAGCACTCACAGCTGAGGCAGGCAGATGGTAAGTCTGAGCTCAGATAGACTAAGTGACTTAGCAAGACCCTGTCTCAAAATAAAAAACTGAGCTAGGGACACAGTTCAGTGTAATGGCCCTGTGTCATGTTCCTAGAAAAAAAAAGCAAACAACAAGCCAACCAACCAACAGCATACTAGCATAAGCCCACTGTAACCGTCCTAACCCCTCTATCATTTCACATACAATTACGGTCACATTCACATTTTTACTTTAAATAAGCTGGCCAGTGCTCTCACTTGTCCTCGAAGTGCAGATCAACTATACCACAAGAAGGGACAGTGAGCAAAGACGAGTCTGCTACTCCCATGAGCCCTGTCCTTTCACCACCCAGCAATGCTGGTCCCCCTGGGGTGGTACCCTCCTCTTTGTTTAAACTACCAAAGTTTGATGATCCAGCTTTCTTTCATGTCCAGTTCAGTCAAGAGCCCTCCGGTTCTTGGTTTATATTATCATTATGAGCTATTTTTCCTTACAGTACAACTTAACAAGGATATGTACAATTTTTAGGGCTCATTACTACTCTCCCTTCTTACTGTCCTTTCCTGAGACTGGGATCAAGTCAGTACCACAGAGCTCTCTCCTGACAGAGACTTGGTATCATGTCTTTCTCTCCTAGCAGGCCATGGGCATGTTATATAAGCTGATCTCCTCCCTAGGAACCAGCTTTACAATGTCGAACACAAGTCCATTTCCAGGGAGTGGCAGACTCTATTAATCAGGTCAGGAAACTTTCTACTCTAACACAATGGCTCTGTAGCTGCTGTACACACGTAGCTACTGAAGTTACTGAAGTAATAAAGACACTCAGCCTTTCTACATTTAAAAAATTCCTCTCTCATTACCTCTCCAAAATAATTCAAACTCTAACCAAGTGACTGTTCAAAAATCTGTCACTAGTGATCAATCCATTTAAAATAAAAATCCAGAGACCCTCACAGGTTCTACAAGAAAATGTATAGTAGATGACATCTTCCTGCCTCTCCAGCCATGTGATGTGGCCATCGTCTCCCTCACACGTCCACCTGCCTTCTTCAAAGTCTGCGATGAACAGGCAATGAAGTTCAAGTTTCTCCTTATCTAGGACCTTCTTCCATGTGTCCTTATCTGTATACTCTACCTAATTAGTCCTTCCTCACCCATTCTTCAGCTTAAACTTCACCTCCTTTAAACATTCAGTAATAACGAAGACTCCGCTTATTTTATAATACTCTATTCTTTTTCTTTTCTGGTACCAGCTGTAAATAGCTGCACAACCCCTTACATTGTGAATGTGTCCTCACCCACAAGTCTGTATGTTTCATGAGGACAGAACTATGTCTGTTTTGCTCATTGCCTGTACAGCAATTAATCATCAGACACTTAATTATTCTCAAGAAATAACTTATTAAATGACTGAAGGAATAACTAGGAAGACCCAACAAAAGAATAACCAAGTTCACATACTTGAAAGAAATCTTCATGTATATCATATGTTCTGCCAAAAAGATTCCTAGGTTAGGAAGAAACCTCTATTAAATTAACTTGAGCTTATAGTTTTGGACCTAATACTTTATAACATATATTCAATGGACTCTAGGAAGAGAAGGCTGTTATAATCATTGTAAGCCAGTAAAAGATGCAAGGTGGAATTACCTGAAATAGGATTGAGGTAGAACTCAAAGTAAATGTTTGAATTGAAATGGCACAAGACAGAGAACCCTGAAGATATGAAAACAAACAAAAGGAAACATAAAAAGATAAAGAAGATTAGACATAGGAAGGTCAACCTGATTTCTATGAGACAGGTATGGATTACTAGGTTAAGTATGCACTGTAAGGTGAATTGAGAAAAGGTATGAACTGAATTCTAATTTCCTCACCTGATCAGAGTAATAAAATTAGAGAAGATCATCATGGTATGCTGAATATGTTAGAGAAAAGTAACTAGAGGTGCAGGGCCACCAAAGGGCTACTAACTTTCCATAACAATTACAAAGCTGAAGTACCCAAAGGGTGATATTGTCCATATTTAATAATTATAAAAACTGGCCCAATGGAGACAAGGGGCAGATCCCAAGCTCAATCGCAGGAGAGAGCTGGCAAGGGATTTCTGATACTCAGTGGCCCAGATGATTTCCACATTTGCTGGATATCAGTAATGCCACCAAGGTACCATCTTTTCCGAAGGAATCTGAGCCCCACTGGCCTAAGAGCGAATGTCCATGGAAGATGAGGGCTCTGACGACGAGTGGAGGCCAAGTGCCTGGCCATTTGACAGTGTATTAGTGAGGAAAATACCCAGAAAGCTGGTGGGGTGTATGGAGACTTGGACAAAGGGCTAGTTCTCAAACCTATGTGAAAGCATCACCATATTTTAGCAGCCATGTAGGTGAAGTGGTGGGTGAGGAAAGCTAAAATGAGAAGAGGAGCTAGAGGAAGAAAAAACACAGGATCAAACCTCGGGAAATCTTAAAGGGAAAAATATGAGATAGCAGAGCCTGGAATGAGCATGAGAGACAAAGCACATTAAGTTATTAATGATTCCAAAAGTCTGAACCCAAAGAGCTATGCGGGAGAGACATTTTCATAAATAACAGAGATAAGGCATTTGGGTGAAGAGGATAAATTGTAATGGATTCTTAATACATGAGAATTTTGACTTTTTACATTATAGACTTTCCAGAGTTAGTTATTTGTCAACTATCCATACAAGTCAGTATTAATTATTTAAAAAAAAACTTAAATATCCTGAAATACAAATCGTAATTTCAGAACTAAATTCAAAGTTGTAGACAGAACCTAAGCAAGTATCATTCTAAATTTGACAGCTGTAGATAAGCTTTTCTTAGTGTGTGAACATTAAATGAATGTTGCATGAACAGGTAAATATTTTTTAAGATAAAATAAATTAAAGCTGACCAAAACATATCGTTAATTTGAAACTCAGGCTTTTATAATAGACTAGAATATTGCAGGGAGTAATAAAATAAACCTCCATCATCACCACCCCAAGATTCATGTTAAAAAGTGACCTTCAATCTGGATGTTCAGTAGACCCATTTGAATAATTTTAAAAGGTATACTGATAGACTGATCAATTAAATTGGAACCGCTCAATTAAAAGACAGTAGGAAATAGTCTGGCGGGAGACCCCATGCAGGGTCAAAGCTCATTAGCTGAGAAAAAAATAACAAAAAATGAATAATCTTCAGGGAAACAGTGTAGAAATATAAAGATACTAGCCAGATACTGTGGCACATGCCTCTAATTCCAGCACTTTGGGAAAATGAGGCAGGAAAATAGCAATCTTCAAAGCAAACTGGGCAATTCAGTGACTTAGTGAGACCCTGTCTCATAAAGGGGGTCAGGATGGAGTGGGGGGAACTGGGGATGCAGCTCAGTGCGCAGTCCCTAGAGTTAATCCCCAGTATCATTAATAAACAAAAGATTTATCTAGATGAAACAGTTTAAGCATAGATGGGTCAGACATTTAACACTACTCATATTATTGTAATTATAAATTAACTCTATAATTATTTAATGAAATACCATAAACATTTTAACTTTAAACCATGTTTTTAAGAAAAATTAACGTATCTTTGAGATTTTTCTCTAGTTTTACTGAGGTTGCCTGTGATACAAATATAGGTAAATAAAAGGTTGAAGAACACAGTGACATATCAGTTTATACTAAGAGGCACACTTAGATGTGCCTGAGCAGAAGAAAAATTTCTAATTTAACATTTCTACCTCATTTATCGTTGTTTCCAACTTCCCAAGCTATAATTTTAGATAAGTGAATCAAAATTGAACTGCTGTAATTTACAGCAAAATAATTCCACATAGACTATCTTAGTATTAGTTGATTCTTGTAAGTGACCAACCTCTGGTTACAGTGACCTGGAAGGATTTCACGGCCTATGAGAAGGTTTGTTTAGAAGACAGTCAAAGAAGTAACAGAAATAGCATGACCGTAATCTCAAAAAAACAACCAAAGATATCTTGCTTGACCAAAAGAACACTCGAGCATGATAGGAATTCCACATGACAGAAATTTAGAGCAGAGGATGGACACAGAAGATTGGCTCAGGGCAGGAGAAAGAGCTCAGGAGCATACGCGCCTCCCTCACAAGCGCCAGGTCCCGAGTTGGATTCCAGGTCCCGCAAAACAAACAAACAACAACAACAACAATAAAATTCTTTGGGGCCAGGTTCGATTCCCGGTACCCAGGCCATTCTGGCTATGGAAACCAGGTATGGGGGCTCACGCCTATAATCTCAGGGCTGGAGAGGCTGAGACGGGAAGGTCACTATGAGTCCAAGCTGCATAGCAAGACCCTTTACCAAATTCATAAATTAAAAAAAAAAAAGATTGACTCAAAGAATGTCTTAGAATGACAAAAATGGGTAAGAACAGTAAATCAAGTCTGGTTCCCAAAAATAAGAATGCTGATTATATTCTTTAGCAGTTTTTACATTTTTTTCTCATTGTAGAAAATTATTGTATACAAAGATATCTAAACCAGAACTTTAAAATATCTCTAATATTTTGACATACCTCTGTTGTTTCTTTTCAGGCTTCTCTGACTATTAATAAATTGTAGACATATATAGATATGATAGCTACTACATCTATCTACTACTCTATAATAACCTAAAGCATTTTCCATTTCAAAAAACTCATTATAATAGTTTAATACTACATAAAACTTCACTATATGGAATAACCATGGTTTACTTATGCATTGTCTCCAAAAATAATCTGCACTGACAAAGCTTCAGTGACTATATTTATGTATAAATGTCTCTATGTTGCTGACTAGCTTCCTAATATTAGAGTCTTAAAAGAGCCCCACGATAGGCCAAACAGTATGCACACTACACAGGTCCTGTTATATGACATTTCTAAATGAGGCACCAATTTATTTTGCCTTAATTACTATATGAAGGCTTGAATGCAACCAATGAACCTATTAATAAAATCTAATAAAATGATACTGATTCAAAAAATCTCATAGCTGTAATTTTAGACTACCATAGGTGAAACATTGTATTTTAATATTTCGTTCGTCAGAGAGATAAACATTTCTTTTTATTTTAAAGCATTATCCAAGTGAGTTTGTTGTGAAAGCTATTAATTACTGAGGTTAAAATAGTCCCTTAAAATGCTAATTCATAATTAGTCACTGAAAGACTAAATGATTGTCATATTTAAAAACTGATACAATCATATATGAATTAACTTGTGATAAAATCATGTACGAATTAACTTCCTCAAACTTGTGTAACTTGAGGAATCAGTATAGATGTTCAAGCTAACTACGATGGCTCTACAATATGCAGGAATTGCAAATAATCAGATTTATAATGTTCCCTGACACACAGTAGCCCTTCCATCTGACATTTTTCCTTTCCATGGTTTCAGTTACTCACAGTCAGTCAACCATAGTCTGAAAATACTAAATTCCCGAACAATTCCTAAGGTTCAGAGCACACTGTTCTGTGTGACACAGTGAAATCACATGCCATCCTGCTGTGTCCCACACGGGATATGACTCGCCCCTTGGTGCACCGTGCCACACTTCAGATACTACCTGTGCAGTACTCCATCATCCTGGTCATCAACCCAACTGTTTTGTTCAAGTAACCTTTTTTTTAAATTAATAACCCCTACAGCACAAGAGCTATTTAGGTATACCAAACAGAAACTGTAAAGAACTTCCTGTAAGTAAATAAGGAATGTGCAATGTGCTTTAGGGAAATAGCACATTCACAAAGCTGTGTCTAATTTGTAAGTTAAATTATCATAAACGTAAATACAAGGAGAACGACTGTAGCTGCAGGAGTCAGTACGCTTCACGTTGCAGGTAGCCACTGGAAGTCTCGGCACATATATCCCCCTGGGTAATGGGGACTTACTATACAATATTTTAAAACATTTTACTAGTGAATAATCATATCCAAAAGATTTAAATAAAATTTCATCTTTGCCATAATTACCAAGCAAAGTAAAAATAACACTTTGCAGGGTAAAGCAAATAGTTACTACCATATTACCTGCATATTAGGAAAATCTCTTTTTCTGGACTATTTTCTTTTCTCCATGTCCATTTTGTGCCAACAAAAAATGGTTAGTATGTACCAATAAACTTAGAAACTTAGAAAATCCCAGTCGTTTGGTCTGCTGTATCATTCTACATCCAACAGTGTGCATCTGGGGAAATCACAACAGCATTACAGAGGCTCAGCCTCTACCCCACCCACAGCATATTTTGTTAGATTGATGCAGGATAGGGCTGATGCATCAGGAGTTTTTAAACATCCCCCAGATGATCTCAGCATGAAGCCACAGATGAGAACCACTGCCTTATATTTTAGGAAACAAATGAGGTTGTAAAAGTTTATAGATGCTAACACTACCAGCCAAATCTCCATTTTTAAGATGTAAAAATAAGAAAATATCACTAACTTCAAACATTTGAACAACTAATATTACATAAGCTAGAAAAATGAAACACATTGTAAAGGCAGCTATCATATTTAATTTACACTTATCCTTATACAAACTGCTGACAGTCAACAAATGGTCCTCTAACTACTGCCAAGTACGGGACTTCCATGAAGATATCTTAATTCCAGAACTAACATTTTCTTTCTCAATCTGAAGGGAAAAAAAAAAAACCTCCTCATAGTATGACATGGAAACTTAGCAACTATCTTTGCTGGGTACAAAGAGAAACAAAGTCTTCATAACTAATATGTTGCACATAAAAATGGACAGAACGGAGACAAGGATGAATATAATCGCTGCCTCAGGTGATGGCAAGGAGTTTCCCAAGGAAAGCACTCTCTTACTCTTGTCCTGGTTAAAACCTGTTTGTCTGGGGATTGGCCCAGCTGCTCTGGCTCCAGCTTCCCAGCCTTCCAAGGTGCTGACGTGACCTCGGTCGTCTATTTGCTGGAGCTGGATCCAACTAACAAAAGCCAGCACATGCAGACACTTGTCTCTCCATTATCCAGTGCCTTCCAAGGGCAGCAGAGAATCATGAGCCAGGGACTTCTCCGTCCTTGTCAGCTTTTATGCTCAATCCTTAAACACCGCCCAATGGTAACCAGGCAGAAAGATAGGATCAGTAGTTACATTGACCAAAATGAAGACAGACCACAAAATTTTGGTCCAATATTAGCCAAGTTACAGAATTTGACAATGGGGAATTATCTAGTAAACCAGCTGACTTTACGCATATATTGATGACAATAAGAAAGGCTTAATTAGCTGAAAGAAAGCCAGCCTGACTACCTGCTGTCCACCTTTGCTTCACTTTAGTTCTTTCCCTCCCTCCTTTCCTCACATCCACAAAGATTACGGAAGAAGCTGAAAGAGAAATCTTAAGTATTACTGTCTTGGTTATTTTTCTTTCATTGCTGAAACATAATACCTGATGCCCAGAATTAAGGAGGGAAGGGTTTCTTTAGCTCATTGTTTGTAGAGGTTTCAATTCATACACAGCTGTGCCAAAGCACAGTGGCACACAGCAGAGGGGCAACTGCTCATGGTGGCAGAAGCAGCAAGAGGGAGAAAAGTGGGACCAACAGAGAAACCACGGGAACCGCAGTCACCAGAAGTGCCACAGAAGCAGAGCCACATGGAGCTCACAGTTTGCCACAGATTGTTTCAGATGTTGCACACGGAACTACAGGACTTAATGTTTGCCTGCTGGATTTTGGGTTTGCTTTGGTACCAATGCTTTGTATGCTATTGTTTGTGCCTTTTGGAATGGTAACATTTATCTGGTGCCATTAAATGTTGGAGGTGTTTAGCTTTGCATTTGTACAGGGACTCATAGCTGAGAGTTTGCCTTACCTCTTAAAGGAGATCTCAGACTTGGATTTTTCAGCAATGATGAAACTGTTAGGACTTTGGCACTCTTAGAGATGGACCAAAATGTCTTTTGCATAAAAGGATGTGAATACGTCTCTGGCAGGCCAGGGGCAGAATGTTATAGTATGTGTCTAGAGGTCCCTGTGAAGTCTCATGCAATGCATGGTCCAATGCTGGGATTAGGGGTGTGAGTGCTGCTATACCTGGGGGGCGAGGGGCACAGAGGGGAAGATAAGCGAGGTAAAGAGGTTTGCTCTCTACAGCTCCTCCCTTTTTCTTCTTGTTGCTTTTGCTGTTTTCTGTTGTCATGAACTGCTGCCCTCTGCCACGTTTTACTCTGTGTTGGAGCTAGCCTAGTATAGACTGAAAAACCCACAAACTGTGACCTAAATAAACCTTTTCTTCCTTAATTCTGGGTATCAGGTATTTTGTCTGATCAATGAGACAAAAGTAAGACAATCACTGTAAGATACAAATATATATCATCTTCTTGAAAATTGAGCATGTAAGTCCACAAAAATGTGGGGGATGCCAATTCTGTTAGGTTTTTCAGTAAAGAGACAGGAAAGATAAAAGAGGCCTTTATTGCAGGCATAGGGAAGACCACAGGAAAGGTGAGACATGGAACTTCCAAGGGGGCCTCGCCAGGGGAACAAAGACTATATAGAGCCAGGATGCAGACAGGGTTTAGGGGGCATCTGTAGGACAAGGCTGATAGGAACTACAAAACGGATATTCTTCCCCTTGACATGGTCATGGTTGAATACTCTTCCTCGTTCCTCTCTTGGTTCCTCTAGTCACAATAATAACCTGTTTTAAACTTCTTACAAATTTTATATAACCCGGGATCCGTGTGATCACTGCCAGCGAACCCATCACACCAGCAGAAACCCCCAACGCCAGCTTCCACACAGCTGGTGCCCATCTTCCTTTTGCCCCTCACTACTACAGCGTCCCTACTCAGCAGGAGGCAGTCGGAGAGAGTCGTTGCCCCCTATAACCAAAAGGCGGGAATGACAGGTTTTCTCTGCATCAACAAACAATCCTAAGTCATCATGGCAGTGAGCCAATATGGCACGGGCCGCTGGAGGCCACATTCTATGCTCTGCCCACC
>NDGN011434282.1:0-13671 GCA_002564285.1 Tympanoctomys barrerae | reverse complement strand
GGTCACATTACCATGTCCCACATCCTTTTCACAATATCTTGTCTCCTTGTTCCTGCCTCCTGCCCAGTCACTATCTTCCACATCATGCAGACTGCCCTATAAGCCACACCTCCATCCTGGCCCTATCTACCCTTTGCTTCCCCCTGGCCAGGCGCTTGGAAGCTCCACGTCTCTCCTTTCCCATGGTCTTCCCTGTGCCCACAATAAAGGCTTCTTATCTTTCCCATCTCTTTACTGCACCGAAAAACCAAATACTCACACATCACATCTCATCTGCTTTGTGGAAAGACTGACCGATTTTGTATTTTAGGGGTCTATACGGTATTCAGGGTCTCACTACTAGATCAGACTCAGAGTGATCCTTCTGTTTACAGCCTCCCAAGAGCTGGGATTACAGGTGTGCACCACCACACCTAGTCTCAACTGCCATCTCAGCATGCCCTGGGGGTGAGGCCAGCACAGCAGGCCTGGGGATCGAAACCCGGCCCCTGGGCCTGCTTGCAGGTGCTTTAATCTGCTGAGCTATTTGGCCGGCCCTGAAAGACATATTTTATCTTATTAGCTGTATCAGCTTGAATATGTTATCCTTAAAATTTTGCATTTATCAATTATAGACAATTAGGCCAAGATCAGCATATATTATGAAACCTCATCTTATTTTCTTGTTACCGTTTTAACACTGTAGATTTGCAAATGTTAAAACTTTCCACTCTTACCTGTAAGTAGTTCTTGATACTATAACACAATATAGGTAAAAATATTAAAAACTACATAGACACCAAAACGTAAGCCCTTTGCTACTATTACTAAAACAAGTGTTTCAATTTATAGGCACTATCACCTAACATACAAAATTAACAATTCCCATCCTCAGTTAAAGAAATATGAAAAAATATACAATTCCACATGATCTACAGAGTTCTGCGAGATGTTTGGATCTTAGAGCGGTCATCTAGCTAGAACAAAGTACTTCCTCTCTGACTCCTATTTTTCCTTTCTAGAAAAGAGATGTTACCTATCACAGAATGACTATCAAAGAATTTAATAAAATCATATAGGGCTGACACATCAGGCAGCTAATTGGCTTCTTTATTTAAAAAAAGATAAAAAGGAAACAAATTCATCAGTTGTTCTCTATTTCAAAGATAAATTTTTACAAAATTACAAACCACCACAGAACACTCTAAAATGACATTTCTAAGATATTATACTATGATTAAAAAAATACAAATACGATCAGTTTGAGTGTGAAAATTGGCTTTCTCATACGTATTCACAGAGAGATTATAAATTGGCACCAACACTCTGAAGGGAAACTTGAGAAGTTTCTAAAAGTTAACTGAAAGTTTCAAAATTATTTAATGAAGTATTTATACTTTATCAAAATTTATTATGAGGAAGTAATTCAGGACACTTATTATGAGTTGTAGTTGACAGAAGCAAAACTATTCTAATGGTAAATAGCTAGAAATCACCTAAATACATTTCAGAAAAAAGTTGTTAAAAAATACACAGTTGATATTTGCTGGAATGATATACAAAGAACAGTAATTAAGGACAAGGACTATAAAATCAAATTGCCAATGTCTGTATTTTGGCTTTATCACTTAACAGTTAAATAACTGTGGCCACTTATCTTTTGAACCTGTATCTCGTTCAAAAAACATTGTTAAGAATAGTTACCTTCCAGACTATATTGAGCAAACCCAGACAATGAGTACCGAGAAGTTCCTAAGAGTCTGACTCACCAGCAAGCACGTGGCGTTGGTTAGGATTACTGCTATCTGGCCAGCGTATTAAGCTTATGTACTAGAAAGCGACGAATTTGAAACATAAAACATTATAGAACTTCAGGCATGTTTTAGCCCATCTTGGTAAAAATTTACATATAAATGTTACTAAATTTGGCTGCTGGCAGTTAACTCTAAATGTGGGAGTATAGGTACTTTATTCTATCTCTCTCTAATGAATTATTTTTCATGGGTAGCTATTTGTTTTAGTCAGTAAAAAAATATTTTGGGAGGAAAAGATCTGTAATAATATTTATATTTTATTAAGAAACTCTGTTTTACCTTCTGAGAAAATTAAATGATCATTTGGAACTTTTGAGATACATCTGTAAAATATTAGAACTTACTATTTCTAATTCAGTGATCAATTAATGTATTTAGCTTAGAATAATATAACCGAACCTACTTATGCTAAATTGCTTAGAAATGTCTTCTGGGGGCTGAGGATATAGCCCAGGGGCACAGAGCCCTCCCTGAAAGCAGCTGAATTCCCAGTGGGGGGAGGGAACTCTTCTAATTCACAGGAGGTATGTATGTAAATGGCAATACTGCATATTAAAAGCTAAACAAGAATCTTTCTTTTAATTTGAAAAGGTTTACCCATAAACACAAAACAACTTTCTTTTACCTTGTATGTGTTATTACATCTTTAAAAAGAAAAAATAAAATGTCAAATACAGGAGGCTTGAGTGTATTATGAACAAAAGCATATGCTAATAACATCAGCCGAACTTTTAGCAGAATGACCATCAGTGTATTTTTTTAATCTCTGACCTCATGCTATGGTTTGTGTCTAGTTGTCCCCCCATGCAGTTCTGGGGCAGACTTCTAGAGTTTATAATCAATGCATGATTCAGTGCTGGGATTACGGGCCTCAGTACGACCAGGATTATCAGTGTGAGTGCTACCTCCAGCCTGGGCAGATAGCCTGAAGGCAATACAAGGAAAGGAAAGAGGCTCCGCTGTGTCATTGTTGCCCTTGCTCCTTCCTTTTGCCTTTGCTCTTTGCTGGTTTCTGCCACCATGAATTGCTGCTGCCCTCTGCCAGTAATCTGCCTTGGAGCCAGCCAAGTATGGACTGAAATCTCCACAAACTGTGAGCTAAATAAACCTTCCTTCCCTAATTTTGAGTGTCAGGTATTTTGTCCCAGCAATGAGAGAAAAATAACTAAGGTACCTCATTCCACATCTTCAGTATCTTAATATGGTGTCTAACCCTCTGTGCTCTTACAGGATTAGCTGAGACTAAAAAACAAAAACCCACTGAACTCTGGGAGCACTTAATAAATGACACTTATTTTTAGGCATATGAGTAAAGGCTCTGCTGATTTAGATTCAATAAAAAGTCATTTAGACATCGGTAATTTTTATAAAATGATATAGTTATCTACACAAGTCAATAATACAGACTGGCTTAGGACATGTTTACATTTAACACGTACCATGTTCACTACTTGACGCTAGGACAGAGAGTTTCCCATGTCTTAAAAAAAGTGCTCCTCAAATAGTCTGAGGGGAAAGATCTCTTTTTCTTAAATTTCCAATTCATCACAAAGACTTTTGTATAATACAATATGTGAAATTTGACAAATACAAATTATGAACTTCCAATGTTTATTAATATACCAAAAATTATAAACATTTTAAGCATGTATTCATCTTCTATATCTCTAGGTAGAGTAAGCCACTTTCTAGTTTACAGACACTTGTAAATAATATCTTATTTTAGAAATGATGGATACTAACTGTTCTATAACAAACTAAAAATACTAGTAAGCTTTCACTTATACAGATCTCAATTCAAACTAGATATCAATAAAAAAAGCACAACACAGTCAATATCCTACATGGGGGCCTTTAAAAAAAACACATATTTAATACCCTGTCTTAAAAAGCTATTTAACAAAGTAATTGTATGATAGTTTAATACTCACTTAATACAGGAAAAACTTTCATATGGTAAAATAATCACAAAAAAACCCTACAAAACACAAACCAATAAACATAGCCTCACAGGGTTACATTAAAATTTTTTCATGAAGTTCCTCATATTAATGCAATAACAATGAATTTAGTATTTAGTAACTTTAACAGAATCTCTTGCAACTCTAGGTAGTATTAAAACTACATATGAAGGGCCCTGGGAGATGGCTCAGTAGAATAAGCACTTCCCTGGCAAGTGCAAGGGTCTGAGTTCAATCCCTGGTTCCGTCAAAAAAAACAAAAACAAACAAACAAAAAAAACAAAACAAAACAACAACAACAACAAAACCCCACTACATATGAAGAAACTGTATAGAGCTAGACGATGATCAATAACACAAAGCCAACCAAGTCAGCAAGATATATATAAATACAGCATGTTTCTTATGGAACATAAAATACTAGGTATTTTCTCTTGTGATATTTCCTCAATAAACTCATTAGTGCAAATTAATAATAAAGACCCTACCTATGCAAACATAGAGATTGAAATCTATATGAAGTGAGATTGAAAGTTATGGTGAATGTTTAAATTTCACACATGAATTTGTTTTGTTCAAAGCAAAAGACACATTGACAGAAATCCTCTTCAAAAGACTCCCTCTCCCTCTGAAAAACTTACCTCATTTTTCTTGCATTTTCTGTAGCAGTTATGGAAAACCTCTTTTGTGACTATCTCTAGTTACACTGTTGTGGTCGCCTCAATGGCCTGAGCTGATTCAAAACTTGTACCTTTCACGGTCACTTTGGGTAAGAGCCAGAAATCACACAGTACCAGATCCACTAGCTAAGGCAGGAAACAGGAGCACACACTGTGATGCCCGGATGGCACTGGACAGCAGCATTCACTACGTTTTTGATTACACCTTCTAAAGACCCTCACAAACAATGACTGTGGCTATAATACAAAAACCTATATTCTCTTGTTTCTGAGAGAAAAATACAATGAAATAAAATGTATACACAAAGTATACTGTTCTATCTCTAATAAGTTTGTTTTATCAGTTAATCAATTCATACCTTCAAACCTGTTTTAGAAAATAATGATCTGAAACTATGAAAATGTCATCAATTTGTTATTTAAAACACTGCACAGTGATTAAAACTGCAATGAAGGTATAAGGATAACTGTACGCCAGGATTACTCATTAAATTGTTTCCAACATGGAAATTTTGTTTTACTTTCAGATGACAAACTAAAATGGTCTTTACTCAGTACTGCAGGAAAGACATCAGCATTTAAATGGAATAGCTGTCTCAACTCCAGTATGCCCTAGGAAAAAGAATCATAATGTATAAATTCATTTCATATTGAGGGTTTTCTGGAAACTGATACTACCCACTATTCAGATGATTCTGAGACTGCAATAGCAAATTAATTCATGTAGAGAAACTCTTCCTTGGGTTCCAAATTAAGTTTACAAGTAACTGATAAAAGCAAAGACTAAAAATGTCTAATGACCACAAATGAAAATAATTTTTTAAATCCCCAACGGTGTAAAGCCATAATCAGTTATCAAATGAATAATGCAGCTTTTTTTCAGAGGATTTTTCAATCAGTCTCTGGATTCCATCATACATGAAATACAGTACAGCTTGTTCCATGCTTGGTCCAAGATGCTAATGATAGTAGCTGTGGGAATCAAATCAGGAGCACAGATGATAATCCATTCACACTTAAAGTGCAAAGGAACATTCTCTCTTACCACTTCATCCTCACTTTCGTTCTGTTTAAAGGACAGGAAATAATGTCATTCCTCCCTTAACAAATAAGTCTGCCGTTTCAGATAACTGATCCATGACGAATTACTAGTATTCAAACTAGCACTACACAGTCACCATATAAGCCAAAAGGAAGCAATTTGTAAGATACAGACGTGAATTTTCAACACAGATTTTTTTTCACTTTTTTAGGTAAAACCAAAAAAGAAGTATATACAATACATTTTTTAAAATTGTAGTCATCATAACTTTGTTCAACCACACTATTGGAAGTTGAGATTTGTGAGTGGCATCTTTTATTTGGTACAGGAATATGCTCTCACACATACTGACTGCTTTCTGTACCCAGTAAAGACAAGGTGTGGTGCTGTTAGCAGTTGTCAAGGTATCTGTTTACTTAGCTTTTATCCAGGTGGAGCAAAGTTATGCTCTTCCAGCATAAAGAGAAAAGCAGAAAAAGTAAAATATTATAGATTGAATTTTTTTTTTTTTCGTGGAACCGGGGATTGAACTGAGAGCCTTGCGCCTGCCAGGGAAGCACTTACTCTACTGAGCCATCTCCCCGGCCCTACAGATTGAATTTTGATAAGGAATTAAAAGCACGGTACAACACAGCACCTGACTATTAAATGTAGCACAAACAAAAATAAAGTAGAACCATTCATGGCCCACCAAGACAACTGGAGGTAGTGCTACATCTCTCTTTGTTCCCAGTGTATAAGCAATATAATTTGTTTGTTTGTTTGTTTTTGGTGCCGAGGACTGAACCCAGGACTTCCAGATTGTGAGGCAAGCATTCTACCCCTGAGCCAAATGCCCAGCTCCACAACATAAAATTTTTAAAAGAACTAAAATATAAACCTCAGAAGATTTCAATAACTCATTGTCAGAAATACAGAAATGCATTAAAATCCAGAGCATATTGTAAACTATTTTAATACAACTAAATGTAATGTTTTCTGAACAAAACTAATCTTTAAAGCAAAGTTATCTTGACTATATAAAATCTTCAGAAAGTCTATAGTTCTGTTGATTTCACTGAGAGTCTCATGTCTTACTCTTCCTGTCACATTCCTTGCTACATCAGAGGAAGGAAAAACCCTACGGATGCTTCCTCAGCACTGTTCTGTGGCTCTGCGACAGCAACCCAAACAGCACACACAAGGCACTGAGAGGGAAGTAAGGGTGAGAAACGCAGGCCCAACAAAGGTTGGCTTCTATTCAAGAGTACCAGGGGATGAACGATATAGTAGCGTAATTAGTAAAATAAAAGAAGATGGCCTCGGGTCTAGGAACTGACAGGAGCTTTCGGTCCATATAGTGACCACAATAACAAAAATATAAACAATAGTAAGTACATTTCTACGATGTTACAAATATATAGCTGGGGCTTAAATAGCTAACTAATTCTAATGATCTTAAGAAATTAAATATTCTCACTTCTTACAGGTCAAAAGGTATTAATTTATTTACATATGGTCACTTAGCCAGTAATAAACTGTTCCCTTGGGTAAAGAATGAAGGACTGTGAAAAATGCCAGCAGACAGACAGCTACCAGCACAAGGACTTGGACCTAGGACTGAATGATTCCAAAGCCTGCACTGATAGACTAATAATAAGATATTTTGTTAATGGTTATAAAAAATTGACTACCAAATCAGCAGACTTGAAAAAAGAATTAGTGAAAGTTTATGGGACACTTAATAAATGTACGCTGAATGATACAACGCATATGATGATACATGAGTATGCGAAGGTAATCAGTAACTAATAGGCTTTTCTTTCAAGGGAAGAACAAGAAACTTCTTTAATCATTCTTATCTGTATCTCCAGTCTTTGAAAGCAAAATATCTTAAGACAAAAGCATGTACTCTTACTTGATCTTAAATAAAGGTTTCCTTTATAAAATTTCAGTAGCTAGAAGAATATACTATAATATTTGATGATGGTTTACATTAAGTGTGAACTATTTTAAGATGTATGTAGACAGATGTGATGAAGATGTTAATTCCTTGGGGCTGGGGAGATGGCTCAGTGGAATAAGCGCTTCCCTGGCAAGCGCAAGGGCCTAAGTTCAAACCCCAGTTCCGGAAAAGAAAAAAAAAAAAAAGATGTTAATTCCTGTAACCTGGAACAATAACTGGAGAAACACCTAAAGTTCAAATAATTTCATTATGAAGTTCTATATTAGTTATAAATAGTGATCAGATTTATAATAAAATGTTACTTTTAATTGCTAATTAAGTTTATTTTGCACTGCACTGTCAGTAAAGCTAATTATATTATATAAACAACACATTCAGTAGATTTTTAGTATTCAAAAGTATATATTTTCTGACTAAAACTATGAAGGTTTTGTTTATTTTAATGCTAATACACTTCAGATTTTTTCAAAATATAGATAAAATGGAAAGGGGTAAAAAGACTTAATTATTCCATGCTTAGAAGATACTGCAAATCACAATCACAGCACCAGTGCAGCTAAAAAAGAACCTGTTAACCTTCTTAGGGTACCTAACAAGTGTTTTTAACAAACTTGTTGCTAGTCCTGTCTACACTACCCTAATTCTACGTTCCCTGGGCCTTGAGCCAAAAGTATCATTTTACTAAGAGAAGAAAAAGAGTTTCATTCTTCCAATCTTGTAATACTTTCACCCCAACCTTGTAATGTTGTTTTTCCACATTTTCAACTATTGAAATGAAAGTCTTCCTGCACAAAAAAAAAAATCATAAAAGATGAAATTTTGAAAGAAAGAGAATGAAAAGGTGGTGTTCTCCTTATGGATAGAACTCGTATTACTGGGCACTATTTTATTTATTTCATTTTTTGAGATGGGGCTCTCACTATGCTGCCAAGGCTATTTTTAGGCTTGGGGATCCCCCACCCCCACTTCAGCCTTACAAGTAATAATTTCTGGGCACTACAGTATTTAGAACAGTGATAGGCACAGACTCTGCTTGCACCCAACAAATTCAGGTAACACATCCATTGTTCAACATTGCTATGGTCTGGTGACAGGAACCCCAACTAGAACAAGCTTGCCCTGCATTTTCCTCTGCATTTAGATGCCAACATTGATAAGGTCACGCCTTAAAAGATCCACACGCAATGCACAGATAGCAATAAAGCCTTCAGCCATTCCCATACTCACGTAAGACTGCAAATAGAAGAGGAAATCAGAATCACATTCACACACAAAACTAGATTTAAGCTTATAACTGCACCTGTCTGGATCCTTTCATTAAAAAGGAGCTACAAGCAGTCAACAACAAAGGTAGTTGGAAAATAGGCTCTCTGCTCCTATGTTGGGATTTTCTCAAAGGGAGTCACTGCTTTGCCTCATAGGCTTCCTTTAACAAACATTCAAAAGATCTCCTTTATAGCTCTGGCTGTTTCTGCAATTTCAGCCATCCCCTGAAATACACAATTCCTTACACTTTATTCCTTTGAATCTCCCAAAAGATTTGGCTTCTTTTACCCTGCAAAACTCTCCCTAAGCTACCCATAGAAACCAATTCCCAGACTGCCATCCTCCGAGTCACTCCCCCAAGATCCAATCCTCTTCTCCCTGCATGTTTTCCTTTCCAACTGCTCCCCAAAGAACATAATCTGACATCACTCTGAGTGAAAATACACAAGAGATTTCGAAGGGAGGGAGGAATGCCGCTAGAGCTAAGGAAAAACATGCCACAGGCACACAATGAAGGAATGAAACTAATTCCTGAACTGAGCTGGTTCTCGCTGACTCGTGTCTACGCACACTGCACCATATCACTCTGACACACTCACACATTCCCAGGGCTTGATTAAGCAAAGAACCATAGAACCTGCATACATGTATTTTTTTCTAACAAAAACTACACAACTTACTAACTTATTAAACGATGCCCAAAATCAAAAGACAAGGGCAGAGATTCTTTTCTGCTTTCTGTCAAACACTGGAAACCACAAGTTTGAGGGGGGAAAATAGTGTTAAAAACTGAACAAAGCAAAACTCTCATTAGGTTGGCATCAAGAACTTTTTGAAAAAGCTAATCTCTTGCTCACTCCTTAACCAAATGCCTTTGGGAAACCCCTGGTTATTTCACTGTAACATTTGCACAATGATTTAAATTCCTAACAACTTCTACACCGTTTCAATTTTTTGCCTACTTTAGGTAACACTAAGATCTCTGGTGTAAGATAAACATTGAATCTGAAAACATTCTTTTCAATCAATACATCTTTAAAACTACACACAGTGACAAGAATTAAACGATTCCTTATAAAATATAAAATTTATCTAAGCTATATTTAAATTGTTAAAGCTGTATAGTTATAGTTGGCTACTTATCTTTTTAAAAGGCTCTACCATAATGACTAAAATAATGAACCACATAATTACTATTTAAATATGTTAAAATTAATCCTGTTAATTTGTATGTTTGAAAAACATATGAAACATGGAATAGACTGCTTAATTTAGAGACTCAACTTTTTTTATGTATTTAGTGCAGGGTCTACAGGGTCTCACTACACAGATTGGACTCGTAGTGATTCACCTGTTTTCAGCCTTCCAAGTGCTGGGATTACAGGCACACACAATCACACCCAGTCTCTACTGCCATCTCAGTGCACCCTGGGGATAGGGTTGGCATGACATGCCAGGGATCGAACCCCGGCCGCTGCGCTCTGCCTAAGCAGCCACTTTAGTCCACTGAGTTGTCTGGCCAGCCTGAGACTCTTAACTTTTTAAAATGAAAATGTTCTAAATATTTTTGAGGAAAAAGTATTTTTTTCTGTAGATGTTTCTATTTCTTATAGCAAATACCTGAAATATCTTAGCCACATACAAAATGTAAAATTAAAGCATCTCAAGTCTCACTCTCTGTCAGTCTTACTGAGTACTACAACGAATTTATTAGGTAGGGCATACATGTGGTCAATATGTAATACTTGGACACAAGAACTAAAAACTAGATGGGGCWTGGTGGCATGCACCTGTAATCCCAGTGCTTGGGAAGCTGAAAATAAGAGGATCACTATGAGCCCAATCTATGTAGTGAGATCCTGTAGACCTTGCACTAAATACATTAAAAAAATTAAAGAACTAAAAACTGCCTCTTAAATTCAGAGCAAAAGACAAAAAAAATGTAATTTTCACATTCTTTTACCCACCAAAGAAATCATTATGTAGTTAAAAAAAAGATCTATTACACTGTTAATTATAATGGTGAAAATCATAAATTGAGAATTGAGAATTAACTACATCACATGTAGGAATCAGGGGTAAAATATAAAGGAGGCTCATAGTGATCCTCTTATTTTCAGCTTCCCAAGCACTGGGATTACAGGTGCATGCCACCAWGCCCCATCTAGTTTTTAGTTCTTGTGTCCAAGTATTACATATTGACCACATGTATGCCCTACCTAATAAATTCGTTGTAGTACTCAGTAAGACTGACAAAGAGTGAGACTTGAGATGCTTTAATGTTACATTTTGTATGTGGCTAAGATATTTCAGGTATTTGCTATAAGAAATGTAGATGAGAACAATGGGCACATCCTTTTTACCCGATTGGTCTAGCCTCATTCAGATACCACACTTTGGCTTCTGCAGCCCAGACTCATACTAGAAGAGGGACATTGCAAAGTGCCTGAGCTGTTGATAAAGGACAATCCTGTCATGGGTCTCAGAAGAGACTTTCCAATCTCCCGCCCGTGAGAAAACCCAGCCTTAGTGAAACAAACAAGTATTTACTTTTACTGCAATTAGACGATTTTTCAGGGCTTATGGGTTCACAGTTGTAGTTTTAGAAAGGAGCCATCTTTGCAAGCACGACAAGATGCGGAGCTCCCTTTAAGGATGCTCACTTACACGTAATTTTCCACTTTCCAATAGCACCTCAGAATTCTGACTGTAGAATTATGTCTGCTTCTCTCACTGTGAAAAGAGTACTTGCTCATCTGCAGTGAGAATATGAATGGAACTTAACACATTCCCTCTAGCTTCAACTACTGTTGTGGTACACGTATGACCATCCCATCTGGAGTCACAAGCCACCTGATAGGATGGACCCATGCTGTCCAATGGACAGTCATGCAGGAGCACTGGTGGTTTGGAGCCACTTGGGGGAGGCATACAAATTATGGCCCCATCACAAACATCTTACCAGCTAAGATAAGTAAATGATGGTTCAAGTGTACTCACTGCTAGAACTGTACATCTGTAGTTCATGTTTTAGCAACAACCTAGAGAACTTGCCTTCAAAAACAAACACAACATACGGGCGCGTGCACGCACACATGCACACACATACAAACTTGTTTGGAGATATCACCAAAATCCAACAGCCTTCTGGAAAACATTTTAGAGAATCATCAAAATACTGAAAGGAAGAAATGTACAATACAGGCTGAATTAGAAATTGAAAGTCTTAAGGTTTATTTATAAAGTAACTGCAGTCTTGGACAATTCCTTAACTTTCCTAGGTTCTTATATTCTTACATCTAAAATGAATGGGTTTGTGAAACATCTCAAAAATCATAAGTAAAATGTAAATAATAATATTCTAAAATGTGGTGAAAAATAACCCAAAGGGACACCATATTGGATTATAATTAGGACAGAATAAACTGACAAAAATTTACTGAAATTACTACACAGCAACCTCCAAGATACTAACCTTTTCAGCATTTAGTAAGATTCCCCCAAAATACTAAAACTGCCTGATTGTTATGAACCATGACAGCATCAATTGCTAAGAAATGGAATGATAAGTGCAATATAAAATGTAGATCACTCATAAGAAAGTACGTGATTTTTATTGAGCAGCAGTAGGGGGGTAGACTTTTTTTAAAAAAATTGTTTCTGCACTTTTATGGTACAAAATAACTTGCTTCCATTAGCTTAATGTGCTACTTCTGCCATCCTAGTAATGCCCCAGGTTCCTGAGAAGCAAATTTATTTACATGAAAAGACAGAGGGATCCGCTTCTAAAAAACCCTTCTTCGTGTGCCCCACAGTTTCTGAGAGTTGAGCTGCATGCTGAGCTACTGAACTGAGGTGACCTGAGATCTGATTGCACTGCAGGAGCCACTGGGCTACAGTGGTAGTGTTACTTTACCAAAATAAACCCCTCCTCAATAGGAAAACGTTCCAAGAGTGCTTCCAGGTGCCAACTTCTACTCTTCTGGAACAAGATCTCACTAAGTTAATATAGCTTTGAACTGTTTTTCTTTAAAGGGGAACATATATATTTAGATTCTGCTCATCCTGAAATCCAGCCTCACAGAACACACTCATTTGTTTCCTGACTCCGAAGCCCATGTTGATGGTAAAAACAAACTTTTGATCCGAAGAAGACTGTGTATACCAAATTCACAAGTTGCCCCCAAAATACTGACCTGTGTTAATATACAGCAGTATGTATTCTTCACACATTTCTCCTTGAAAAGGATACATACATGTATCTAAGGAAGCTTTTTATTCACAAGTCTGAGATCCACTATATAAATTTGTACAACTTTATAAATGTATGTATTTCAAAAATTATGCCATCACTTTCTTACAGCATGTGGCCTCTAATAGCTGCATCATAATGTATCCGATTGATATGCAATTTGTAAAACTAAATATTAAGGTATTCTGAAGTAATAGTTCTTTATATCACATACTCCAGAGAAATTATTTTAAAAGATGAATTTATCAAGTTCTCAGCAAGTAAAAAATGCAAGCAGACACAAAACTATAGCAGTGTAAGTTTCATAATCAATACTCCCTTTATTTTATTCAAATAGGTCAAAAGTGGATAGTGGAAACATATTATCTTATTAATATCAACCCTGGAATTTTAGCTATATGTCATGATTATAATACAAGTACCAGACTAATAAGTGATTGTATTAAGATTCTATTCTGTCCAATATAATATGCTAGGTGTTTTAAACACATTCACTTTGATTCTGATCACAGCTGTGTAAAATATTAGTATTCCTTTTTGTTTATAAATTAAGAAACTCATTTTTTAAAGGTTAAACAATTCACACACTATCCAAAAGCTACAACTCTTGCTGCATAGGTCTTGCTTTATCTTGGTCTTAACCATCTAGCAAAAAAGTATAAAAATGATGCATAAGAAGTAAAGCCATGCTGTTATGTTGAGCTGTAGGGGACTCAGGTCAACAATTTCTGA
>NDGN011434268.1:0-14134 GCA_002564285.1 Tympanoctomys barrerae | reverse complement strand
AACTGTCCTACCAATTTGATTTGAAACTGTCTTATTGCTGTTTGTTTCTCAATAAAATTATGGGAAAAAATATAAAAAAATGAAATAAAGAGCAGACTTCTGTTATGTAAATCTTCTGCTTTTTCATACTGTCAGGGTCACAAGGAAGAAAAAGGACTGAGCTGGAATGGAAGGGAGGGAAGCTCAGGGTGGAGGAATGCTCCATTTACTGTGTGACTGTTGATGAAACCACATGGCCAACAGTGCAAACTCCAGAGCAGAAATGCACAAAGGCCAAGCCATAGCTAGCAGCCAGCATATTAATTATTTCTTCCAGGAGAAAATAATTGAGATACAATTAACCAAGGGAGTTTGCTGGCACGAGTTCAAACGAAGGTATACAACAGATACCCACATCTCCCAGACCTCTTTCCCCATACGTGCATGTAAATTGTGCACTTCAAAATGTGCATGTGGTCTTGCCTCTTGGAGTCAGGCACTGAAGAAAGAGGTTTATTAGGTTAGAGCAGACATATCCCACTGGAAACCTCAAGGAAAAAAGAATATGGCAATTTTCTGCCTTTGGACAAGTCTAGCTCATGAGGAAGCAATTAATCATTGCTTCTTTTAAAAAGGATTCATCCTCACTGAAATACAAATGGCAAAAAGGGCCAAAGAACATACAGAGGCCCCGATGGACTTGTGATCTTGTTGCTGCTCTTTGCACTCTCCATTGTAGATGAGAACAATACCTAACCTTTATAAGGTGTTGCCCATGTCTCCAGAGCTATGGTATGTGAGCTATGGTATTTTTAAAATTTTTCATTCAAATTTCTAAGGTAGATATTACCATTACCTCCACTTTATATATGAAGAAACCAAGACTTGAAAATGTTAAGACATTGGTTCACAATCATACAATTAGTTAGTGGGTGGCTGAGCTGGGATTTGAGCTCAGGATTATAAATACTCTGCTATACATGGTATGAACAAAATATGTACTGAATGTTCAAATTACAACAAATTTATTACAGTAAAACAAATTCACCATGAAACTCCCTCAAAATATTCCTCTTTGCTTCTTCTACCACACATATCCCCAACTTCTTGTTACTCTGTGAGGAAGTTCTAGAGCCCTTTTCTTATCATTACAAGTGGCGGGTGCTATCCAGTAGAGAGGTAGGTTTGTAAAAACATAATGTATTTCTTCACTCATTTTATTCACTGGATTTAGGGCTGTGTAACTTCAGGCTCCTTACTAAAATCAAAACGACCATGAATGGTGTGAAGGTTTTGAATTGATTCAGGGCATTGAAGCAGGCATGATAACATAACTCACGAAGGAGGTCATACAGGACTGCTTCACAAAATGACAAGAATGATGGGATAGGTGTGCTTGAGGCCAGGGGAATCTTTTGATATTTTAAACATTCACTGTAGTTTATTTATTTATTTATTTATTTATTTATTATTTTTTCCATAATTTTATTGAGAAACAAATAGCAACGAGACAGTTTCTAATCAAATTGGTAGGACAGTTTCATACCCTCTTCCTAGTGGTTATTTGCTGTACAAGATGCAGACATGTAGTTTTTTAAAATCATACTTCATCCATATCTAGTTGAGTCCAAGGAGACCAAGTAGTTCAGTATGATGAATACATCACAGATTTCATGTTGACTAAGTATAAACCAAGTATGGATCTTTGTCTTTTGTGAATGAATGACCTAAGGAGAAGTTCCCATGGGGCCACAGATCATTATAATAGAAGTTGGAAATACTGTAACAGAGACGGGTGGCCTTGGTTGGTGGCGAAGCATTTCACTGAAGGAGACATCTGACACAGGCTTTAGAAAAAGAAGAGTGCTCAATGATGTGGCAGCAGATGGACAACTGGAATGCCCTCACACAAAACATGAACTTGGAGTTGCATCTAAGTTGGAGCTCATTACAGAAGTGTTGTTTCATGCCCCAGCATCATAGTACAAAGAAACACTGCCAGTTGACCTTGTGCTGGATCTGGTCTTTATTTTATTAGCTCAAGGAAACTGATACATTCAGGATGCTGCCATACTTTGAAATAGTAGCATAATGCTGAGCCAACGTGGTCAAGGTTGAACTAACACACCTTGCTATCCTGTATGAAGGGCACTGCAAGGGATGGCCATTGCCTCATTCAGAGAGCTCCAGATTGGGGTGAACAGGTCACTGCAATCTCCCCGTGATACTTGGCCTTCTTGCGGGAAGTAAAGCAGATAAGAAATACAAAGATATAGTGATCAAAATACTAAAACAAATAAACACTTTTTAAAAGCTAAGTTGGGAGATTTTAGAACACTTCCCTTGGTTTTCAAAGATTTTATAAAATAGTAGTAGAGGAAAAACTTATTTAAACTGATAAAGAACATCAATAAAAAATCTACAAGTAAATATTTATGATGAAATATATTGACAAATTTTCAAACACTGGTCCAGTCTTGTGTGTATGGAGTAAACTCCATTTAGTCACACATACACACACACACACACACACACACACACACACACCACTACATTATTAGCACAAGTTTTATTGCATAATGATTACATTTGTCATTGGTAGTTTGTACATGTACTTAATTCTTTTTCTTCTTCTCCTCCCTTTTCTCCCTGTTCCTTCCAACTTTTTTCCCTTCCCCATTTGCAAAAGCTCTATTTCCATTTTCTCTCTTCAACTCTTTTCCTTTTCTTCTTTAACTCTCTTCTAAGTCACTTTTTCCTTTCTTCCCTCATCCATCCATCTATCTCTGTCCAAAGTGTAAATAAGGAACAACATAAAATATTAGGTATTAGAATGTAAGATCTTTCTTCTCTTGTTTTTTAGATGAAGAAGCAGTTCAAAGGGCTAAGTGATTATGTCATTTCATGGATCACTTAAGGGACTGTTAAAGGGATAAGGATTTGCATACCACATCTGCCTAGACACACACATAAGTTTAATAAGTGGGCACATGACCTGACTTGGTCAGTCAGCATCCTTATCGAGACTCTTTTGACTTGACTTGAGACCAGGGTGCAGATTCCTCAAAAACTAAGATTTAGAGGTCCCATTCAACCCAGCGAGTCTCCTCCTGGGTATTTTCCCCAAATAACTGAAAACAACCTACCACAGTGATATATATGCACCTATATTTATATCAGCACAATTCGTCATAGCTGAATCCTGGAAACAACCCAGATGCCCATCAACTGAGGAATGAATAAAAAGGATATGGTATCTTACTCAGCCATAAAGAAAGATAACTTTGAGGCCTTTTATAGGTAACTGGATGCAACTAGAGGCAATACTCATAAGTGAAATAAATCAGAACCGCATGTGTAAACATCATATTGTCTCCCTAGTGTAAGAACCTAAAAAAGAGTAAATATCTGAAAGGTACAATAAGCATAGTAAAAGAGAAAAAAAAACAACTTCTCAAAAGAAAAAAACAATTTGGATGATGGAAAAGAGAAAAGAAAGAAAGAAGGAAGAGGAAAAGCATATACGGACATACACAGGATAGCGAGGATGAATGTACTACTAATTTCTACTTGTTTATTGAAGGGAAAAGTTAATGCTTCAAGTTTTTATTTTGACCAGTTTTAACATGCTTATATCTGAAAACCTGAGCAACTACTTTGAAGACATTTATGTGCAATATAACAAGCTTTGTTGAATCTCTGTTGTCTTATTTTTTGAGATGCATTATTTCTAATTTTTATCTATCAATTTTTATTCTTTTTAAAATAAAAATAAAAACATTACTAAAAATAAAGAAATATCATTGTTCCACTCAAATTGAGAGGTATAAAGCTATGTCCTTAATATAGAGAGGATGGAAGATGAAGAGATCAATGCCAAGAGAAACAGACAGAAGAAGGGAATGTGGCTATGAGATAGCGCTAATAGGGGCTCAGCCTTAGTCAGGCAGGAAGGCATTCCGGCCATTATGTTTGGTGCACTGGTTACATAAATCTCTATGTTCTTAAGATGGATTGAATGAGACATTTATCCCTTGGAACCAGAATCTGGAAAAATACATGTGATGGAGTCCAGGATGAAAACCAGCTGCATAGGCTAAGGGTGCCCAGGTAAAGGGAGAGATGAAAGCTACTTCAATATGAAAGAAGAAACAATAAGAAAATGGGGTTTAAAGGAACTGTGTGGTTGCACCTTTGCATGAAAATGATTTTGAGCTCTCATGGAATATGGGAAACTCATCTCCTACTTACGTCATATGGTTAAAATATGGTTAAAAAGGCTTGGAGCTTCTGCAGCTCTACTCTAAGACTTTGATCCCTATTAAATGCAAGAATACATAGTAGAAAAATCCTTTAATATCTAAATCTCTTGTACTCTAGTTTGAAGAAAGTAGAAACCCTTCCTAAGAATATGTTGGAGATGTTAGCCAGGCATGAAGGCACACGTCTGTAATTCTAGCACTTGGGAAGCTGAGGCAGGAGGATCAGGAGAGTACAAGACCATCCTGGCTACAAAGTGAACTCAAGGATACATAAGAAGACCTGAACTGCATAGTGAGACCCTGTCTCAAAAAGGAAAAAAAAAAAAAAAAGAATTTGTTGGAGAGCAGAGAAGAAGTCATCAGAGTACCTGGCCCTAGGTGTAAGGCACAAAATAGAGGCTGGTGGTTCATTCGTCTACTATCTCATTCCTTTTCCAATCCTGTCTGTCACCCAGTATCATTCATGTAGCCATTCACAATAGTTTCCACAGCATTTATCCATGCAGGGCCTTCTGCTGAATAAGCTCTTTGCCTAGGCAAGTGGGTCAGACACATCTTGGTCTCACTAGACAGGGGAAATGATGTCCCAGAAGAGCAGAGGGCCATACATTCATGCCAGAAATAGATCTCTTCTCAAATGCTGGCAGGATGAGGACAATGTGAGGAGATGTCACAATGTAGCCACTTGAGGAACACAGGAAAAGACTTTCCTGGTGGAAGACAGCAGGAGCACAGCCTCAGAGGGAGAAGTAGAATACAAGTGTGGGTAAGGAAGAGGGTCCAGTAGTATGCTGCAGCTGGATACATGAGGTGCAGTTTCCTGGTGTGGCTGAAAGGCAGGCTGGGTCAGATGTAGGTGGTTTTGATAGCTAAAATGAAACATTTGAATTTTTAAATATATATAACTAATGAAAAGCTACCACAAGATTTGGGAGAGTGTAATGGAATTCATTAATGCAAAGTGTACTGGGACACTGGTGAGTAAATTAGGATGTGTCAACTTGATTGGCTTGATACGCATGCAGACAATTGGTGGAACCTCTGTCTGGGTGGGTCACAGAGGGCTGAGCTTGGGTGCTGTATTGTCCCTGGGCCCTCTCTCTCTATCCTCTGTTTCCCAGCTGCCATGAACTAAGCAGTTTTTCTACTCTGCCCTTCTGCCCTGACCTTCCTAGGTTAGAGCCAGTAAATCATGGATTGAGTCCCCTGAAACCGTGACCCAAATTAAGACTCGGTTGGGATTGTTTCAGCAATGGAAAAGCAACTGATACTTCAAGGAGGAAGTCACTTATGTGGGAGGTTTCTCTTATAAAAACATCTTTGACAGTTTTTTCCTAAGCCACATTCATACCCCCAGGGAACTTGCTGGAAATACAGCTGTCTAGGCCCATCAGACACCCTGAGACCTACTACATGAGAAATGCTAGGAGTAGATCTGGCTTCCAAGTGATTTTTGATGTTCAACTGCAAGGACCATTAACTTCAGCAAACCATTTGGCACCTCTTCTGATTCTTCTCATATTCTTATTAATTTCATTATTGGAAAGCAGTTAAGCTTGCTGGTATACTTTTCACCCCATCTAGACCATAAGTCCTTGGAAGGTAGGCTGTATTTCTTACTTGTATCATGGCCTACTAGACTGTATTAATGAGTGATTATGTTCAATGTCAAAGAGTCTTAGGCTCCCACTCTTCATATGTAGAGTTAAACAACAAAATGGTGCTTTGCGAAACTAACAGACTATTGGCAGTGTTGTAAAGAACACTTTTCTAAAACCTAAAGAATCAAGTCTTTGAGGGTTGAGATGATGTTCTAAGATGCCAGAGGTCATGGGGGGGCTTCTTTCCAGGGCTAAGTTGGAAGGAGTGTGATAGAGTAGGGCAAAGGTTGTCACAATGAGACTCGGCCTGCCCAGGGTTCTGTGGGTCAGGGTTGATGTAAATGAAGAGAAAATGCTTTGTAGCGAGTCACTCAGGCATCTCAGCTTGTGTGCACCCTCTCCATTTCACCATGTGATAATGGCTGAATATGAAACATTTTATTCATTCATAAATGCAAAAAGTGCCTCTGGCTATCACAAAGGAAGTAACCTCATTTTGCCATCCAGTAATAAGGCCCAGTAAATCTATCTTAGTTGCTTTGGTCATTGCTAAGACAAAATACCAGACACAAGTTAAAAGGAGGAAAGAAATTTCAGCTCACAGTTTGTAGTATTTTAGTCCATAGTTGGCTAGTTACAAGGCAGGCATCATGGCAGGGGAGAAGCAGCTTATGCTGTGACAGGCACAAGGCAGGGAAGCCACAATGCAACAAGCAGTGAGCCTGCCTTTCCCTTTTGTCCCATCCAGGCTATAACCCCTCTGGGTGGTGCAGCCAAACCCCAGAATGAGGCTTCTGTCTTCAGCCACAACAGAGCTATGCCCGTTTTAATCAGTAGACTCATTGAGTGCCACATACTCTAATCCCATTCACAGACCCTAGCTCCAGCCAACTCCCCAAAGCTCCATCTATTGCTACACGAAGCTTTCGGAGGATGTCTAGATTTAAGCCATAACGAAGTCCTTTAACTTCCTCCTGTCTCTTTTTCTCTAGTGTGAGTCTAATGGCCTTCTGATCTTTAGTGTAGAACCAAAGGCCAGCACCATGCTTGATGTGGGTAGTGAAGTACTTGCAACTCTTGTCCTGTAAGATGGCACTTCACATCCAACAAGGGCAAGCTTGTGGTATATTGTACTACCAGGGGAGAACCATGGGCTAAAAAAGGGAACCGTTCACTTCAGATTGGACCTTGTGCATCGTTTGATTCTTCTGGGTTACAGTTCTGCGATGCAACCACTGGCAGCATGAGGCCTGCTCCCTGTACTGTGACTGCTGTGCAGCTTTTGGACTGGTTTGGGTGCAACGATGCATTCTGCAGCAGTCATCACAGGAGTAGGGCCTTTTTCATGAAAGCTGGGAAGTGTGCCCTGCAGATCCCAAGGTGCAGGTGCAGGACGGTGTGCTGTTGGCTGTGCCTCTGGCTCTGTGTTCCTCTACTTCACATTGTTCACATGGCCTCTTTTGGGGACTTCAACCTGCCGCCTTTCCAGTGTATCCAACAACAGATGCTACCCTTCCAGGCTTTCCTCAGAGCAGCCCACTTACTTCAAAGTACAAAGCTGATCTCATCATTTGTCTGCTTAAAACCCCCTGTGGCTTAGCCTTGCCTCTGCGGGCAGAGAAGCCTCTTTTTTCTTATTGGACAGGGTCTCCAGGATCTCACTCTGTAGATCCAGACTCATAGGGATCCTCCTGTTTACAGCCTCCCAAGTGCTGGGATTACAGGTACGCGCCACCATGCCCAATCTCAATTACCCTCTCAGCATGCCCCGGGGCGGGCCCGGCATGGCAGGCCTGGGGATTGAACTCCTGGCCCCTGCATTTGCCTAAGCAAGCGCTTTAATCTGCTGAGCTATTTGGCCAGCCCTAGCCTCTTGAAAATGCTGCTTCAACCTTCCCCTCCAGCCCAGATGTTCTAAATGGGCCCAGTTCCTGTACCCCGTGATCTTCTTCTACTACGAACTTCTCCATGTCTGAACTCTACTCTGGAGCCTACAGACTGGTTCTTCCTCCAGCCTACCACACATATCTTCCTGGTCATTGGTCAAATTGAAGATCAGAAGCTCCCACTCTTGATAACCCTTAGCATCAAGGTCACTGTCCCCATTCTCCCAACCTAGCCTGGACTGGGTCATAATGGAATGATCTGTGAGCTCTTCATTTATTATTTTATCTTTAGAGCCTGCACTGTCTAAGCATATAGCAGCTATGGAAAAAAGTATGTGTTTGACATCAGAATGACTGATGATTAAAATGATCAAAAGAAATAGCCTCTAAAATCAGTAGCTCTTAACTCACATAGTGTAACAAAATTGATGATGTTCTTTGGTCTGATTTTGTTGTTGCAATGGGTGCTAGACGTGGGTGGTATTTTATTCAGGTCCCCAGAAGAGCAAATGTGCCATGGGGCTGAGAAGTGGAGAGGGGAGAAGACCGCGCTTGCAGCAAAAGGAGGGAAGAGGCCACTCCTGCCTTCAGTGCTGCCCAGTAAGACCTTTAGAGGCCACAGGAGGAGCTGAGACTTGAGCTCATTGTGGCCCACAGTTCCCCTCCAGCACAGACAGCATCAGTATCCTGACTGAGGGCCGGATGGAGTGACCATGCCTGCTGTCAGCCTATGTGGGCGGGTCCCTCTCCTGTTACTTTCACTGGGGGCTCAAGGCTTCTGTCTACTTGCTCTTCCACAACGGCAGCTAGTGTTCTCCAAAACAGCTCCCTGGGCACCAATCTAGGTCAATATCCCCAGACATGTGTTTGGGGCCGGGCTGCTGAGCAGGCAGACTTGTGGCTGTCAGTGTTCACACAAGGCTGGGATCCAAGTGAGGCCATCATGAGAGAGTTGGAGGTGACTTATCCAGTGCACGCTGGAAGCTGAGCTTTAAGTGGCACCAGTACAGTGGAAAGGAGTCAGCACAGCCTTGCTGCCTTTGAGCTTCTCATAAAGCAGAAGGGAAGGGCAGCAGGTAGCGCTGCTCGGGCAGCCTCCAGCATCCTGAGATCTGACCATAAACCAAATGCAAGGCTTTGAGGGCTCTAAAGGAACTGGTTATGTAACACCTGATCCTGAACTCCAGCATAGGTGCTAACCAGGAGATGCTCTGTTCCAAAGACTTAACAACTGTCCTGCTCCTCCCCAGAAGGCATTTTAATGTAAGGTTTAAGAGTTTTTTTAGTCAGTAAAAATAAATAAAGCTTTCAGCTGGTGATTCATCTGAAAATCAATTAAGGCTCAGTTTGTTGGAGAAGAGAGTAAAGGGATACAGCGTCCTCCTCAGGTCCCTCTGCCTCTGCAGGGCGGCAGGCCCATCTCCGAGAAGAGTCAGAGAGGTGAGGTTTGGGATCACTGCTTTTTCCTGCCCCTGAGGAAAGAGAGACCAGGAAGCCAGCAGCTGTATGACAAACTGCTTTTCCCCACTGAAGCAGGAGCCAAATTAATATGGCAATCAGGCTAAATTTGCTGGTTAGCTAATTGAAGACCTGAGTTGGACAACAGGAAGCTATTTTCACCAGCATCTGATGGAGTCCGCCCAAGGCAAAGAGAAGTCTGAGCAAATCTCATTAGTGGATGGCATTTAATCCACAGCTTTAAATAAACAACATGTCAAGAGAGTCAGTCAAAACATGAGACTCTGTGTGTGTGCTTGTGTGTATGTGTGTGTGTGTGTGTGTGTGTGTGTGTGTGTGTGTGTGATTTTCTTTCAGATTTTCCCCCACAGGATTGTGGGTAGGACTAGACATTATGAATGATCTTGCTACAGTTTTCTAGTGCCCATTTTCAAAATTTATACATACATTGCAAGATAGGTAGGCTGAAAGAAAAAAGTTGGAAAACAAAAATAGAAGATGACCTCTCATTGGAAAGTCTCCTCCACTGGAGCAGCTAGTGGGATGCTGGTCCCTTCCAGCTTTACCTGCCTCATGATGGGCTTGGGGGAATGAAGCACTCCTGGACTTCGCCAGGAGTGCCGCAGATCAGGATGGGGTCCCACCGAGGAAGGCCTGAGCCTGGAAGGGTTTTCTTTTTTTAAGTTACAAAATCATTGTACCAAAATACAAGTTGCTGAAAATGATGAGCAGCTCCCGGATGACCTCAATAGTGAAAAGCTGCACCCATAACCACACACCTACCCCCATAACCAAGATCTGATCACCACCCCTTCTCTACTCCAACCACTGTCCAGGCTTGGGAAAAGGATAACACACTGATTCTCTCCCCTCTCTTGTTGTATGTCAGCCTGTGTGGAGAGGAGGATTTTACCTTTGTGCTCCTAGCATCAAATATCAGTTTGATAAACAATTATAGAATGAGTAAGTGAAGGAGCTACAAGAAAGATGCAGAAGAGCTGTATCAGTGGGCCCTGAGACATCAGGTTCCAAGGATTCTAAGATTAGTCACCTTTAAGAAATAAATGAAATGTCTCAGGTCTCATTTTGAGGGTAAAATCTGAATGCCTGCATGCTCAGATCTCTCAGCCTGTTTTGTAGTCATTGTTAAATAGTGACAAATGAAATGGGACAATCTGGCCCTCTGGAAGGCAGACTTAATAAACTTTTCTTAAACAGACTGCTCAGATGAGACCACGGGGAAATTGAGTGGAAAAAGCAATGTTTGGCTCCCACAAACTAGCTATTCCACCAGACCATGCTGCAGAGCCCAAAGGAAATCAAGACACTTCAGTGAGCCTGCTAGGCCAGGACAGAGCAACCATGTGCAGCTGTGGGTATACCCCTGTCCACAGACAGAGGGGAGGGGAAGTAGCCACACAGCTGGATGCCAGAGTTCACTGGTGACGACACTAATAGAGACAGCCATCCTCCAGTATCCAGGGGGGTTGGCTTCATGGGCCCTTGTAGACATTGACATCTAAAGATGCTCGGATCCTTTGTGTGGAGTTTGCCGATAGTCTACCAACAACCTCCCATGTCCTCTAAATCATCTCTAGATGGCACATAATACCTAACATAATGACACTACTATGTACACAGTTGTCATAATACATTGCTTTGGGAATAATGACAAGAAGCAAAGTCTGTACATGCTTCCCACAGAGGAAAAACATTTTTGGATTAGTAGTTGATCCGAGATTGGTTGAACCTGAGGATGAGGGGCATATAAATACAGAGGATCAACTCAGTAAGCGAGGTTTTTCTTGACAACCTTCATCAATCCGTTCATCCATTTAGCAACCACCAGACTCATGATATAAGTGGTCCATCCTCTCTGCCAGGACATTGAAATCACCATGGTTCACATTCTAATTTTCTAATATGTGAATTATCACTAGCCTATCTTAAGAATAAATGTTTTGATTTTCTAAATTTGTCCAATAATTAGTTTCTTGGTGTTGGACTAAAAGTTTGAGAAGCACATTTGGTCCTGCATTTGTTTAGCTAACATTTATCAAGCAACTAGCATGGGATCACCACTGGATAAGGTGTGGGTCATGCAGTGAGCCAGACTCAGTGCCCATGCCCAGTCCCTGAGAAACTCCAAGCACAGCTGAAGTGTAAACACATAAGAGCAATAGGCCCCACTAATTGCTCTTATGGCGTGGACTGTCAGCATTCTTTTTTTTTTTTTCTTTTTGCACATATACATCTATTTCTATTCTTATCTTGTATTGCTAATGATCATACTTCTCAAAATATATTGAAATTATTTACTCACTCTCCAGGAGGACCTTGAGCCCTGTAAAGACTATTCCTCTTTTTAACTTTTTAAAAATCACTCTGTGTATTTTAAAATTCATCATACCTATCACCATCCAGCACACTGAAGGTCAACAAGATGGTATTTCTAAATGTACATGTTAAAAATTGATTTCTAGCAAGTTGTTCTGCAGGGAAGGGTCAAATCCTGGTGACATTGTAAGAAGAAGGAGAGAGGGTTGATAGCAAGGGAATGATAGATTAACTCTGGTTAACACACTGCTCTACCAATGTCCTGCTGTATTTCTCCCAGATGGCTGACAATCAGGACACCTCATAAATCCCCAGGCCTTTTCTTTTCCATGGCTAGTTATTGCAATGTCCCAGCGCAGAAGAGCACTTTCCAAAGTAAAGTAATTGCAAGCCATTTATTATCGTTAAAGGAGAGCCTGTCACCTACCGTAGCCACAAAGCTTCTTGTGTTTCTTTACACACTGTCTCATACTTCCTGCTCATTGACCATACCTTGCAAACCTGTGAAGTTATCTGTTCCTGTTCTTTCCAAAAGTCATGGGCCCAGGGCCAGGGAGATAGCTCAGCAGCATAAGCAACTGCCTGGCAAATGCAATGTCCTGGGTTTGATCCCCTATATCACAAAAGAAAAGAAAAAGGCCCACTATACAAAAGCCATGGGCCTTCCAACTTTCACCTAAATATGGCATATGGCACCTATCTTCATTGATGTATGTGCTTCATGAAACAGCATAGATGTCCATTTCAAGCCACATACCACTATCCCTCTTGCCCGAAGTCATGACAGACATCACTAATCTACAACATTATCTTTTTTGTTCTGCTGAAGGAGGATTCTGCCCATGAAGAAACATTAACAATCAGTTGGAGTTAGCATTTGCAATGACACCCAGATGACTTGGGTAGGCACAAGTTTATCTTTTTAAAAAAATTTAATTCATTTCAATGAGAAAAAAAGATAAAATAGCAATGAAACAGCTTTAAAACAGGTTAGTAGGATGCTTACAGTAATTAATACATTGCATATTGTTGTCTTCATAGTAATTCAGAAGATAAGATGCAGACAAGATATCTTGCCTAAACAATATTAGTACAAACTTTTATTCTCAATGAACTAAGAGAAAGTAATTATATATCTATCCTAACTCTCTTGTGTATACATATACTTTTATCCTTTTCTTTTAACAACAAAACTGTCCTTTATTTACACTTTTGTGACGTTAGTAATACATGACACTAGGTGTCATGATAGCTAATCTTAACTGGACAGGATGTTCATTTCAGGAGTGAGGTAGCTTGTTTGCTTTAGGCACTGGGCCAAGTTTCACCTACATATATTTGATCAATTTCTTAGCTTCATGGCTCCCAACATATCCCCTTTTTTTCATTATGTTTTTTCAGAGATGGGTGTTCCACTGCAGTTAGAGAAGCTGTATTTGGAGAAGTCTTTAAAGGATCTTTTCATACTTGATGCCAGACCAAAGATTGCTCATACTTGAATTTAGCAAAATAACCCAATATAGTCCAATAGTCCATAATAGTAGTGAGTTATCAGCACAGTTGGAAAGTGTCTGAAATTGTTGACATGAGCCTTTTATAGCTCATCATATTAATATAGCTTTACTTTTTATACCTCTTGGTTACACTTTTCTGCTGGATGGTTAAGACCAAGTTAAAGTAAGACATATATAACTAAAAATGTAACATTTGTATCTGATAAGGTCAGTCAAATCCCTTCAGGATTTACACTGTAACAATGTACAGTACTTTGTAGATCTTTTGTCAGTGACAGCCATCTGGATGTATCATGGCCATTGCTTGACCAATTTGCTCTCTGTGAAAGCCTGAGTGAATGTTTTCTCTCTAGGTGTCTCTCCTTAGGCACACTATACATTGTCGATCACTTTCCTCTGCGACCCCCATAATCTCCTTGATCAGGAAATTTGGGGCACCACTGAGTTATATGACGTCACAACACATTTCTTTTATGCCCTGAGTTCTCACTGACTTTGGAGTGCTAGGGCCAAAATATTGGCTATCCTTATAGCCCTTCCATTTCTCTAATTTTTGGTCTGTAAGATTTAGTTGTTAACCATCCAGAAGAGAAGCTTAGTGATATTATTACCCTGTAACAGAGGCAGTTGAGCTTAACATCACTATCTGAATATCAAACGCCTTAGACATAACATGGAACTGCTATTTTCCAGCAACCATGAATATTCTAAAATTTAAATCTCTATAGAATGTGAAAAAAATAATTACATATTTTTACACAGAAATTTAGAAATCAAACTATATACAACATTGTAGCAGGACAATACTATGAACTTTTTTTTTCTTATCTCTTGTTTTCTTTTATTACCCTTTTTGAGGTTTATCTTAATTGATGTAGAGGATGGGTCAATGACTTTGGGTTAAATTTTCTTAAAAGTCCCAATGTCCATTAAAAACAAGCAAGCAAGTAAACAAACAAAACTTTCTTGACAATTAGCTCAAGGCTTTTTAGGACCTGAATTAATTTTCTATTTTGTGTCATCAAGAAAATTGTTTGTAGGGGACTCAGGTCAACAATTTCTGACACTGCCAGTCAAGAGGAAGACCCAATACTATT
>NDGN011434252.1:0-16329 GCA_002564285.1 Tympanoctomys barrerae | reverse complement strand
CCTGGGGAAGAGGCGCGCTCTGCACCTGGAGTCCTTCAGCAGGAGCTGCTCTTCCTAGACAGCGAAGGCTAGAGTTAGCTCACTCTGGGGGCGGGGCTTGGGCCAATGCAGTAGGGTAGGAGGATGGTTCTTGGCAGGAAGGTGGCAAGTTCAACCCCAGGGGTGGCAGAGACCCATCGACTGCAGGGCACATAGTGGGACCATTGCAGTAGGAGCAGGAGGAGGTTAAGAGCAGTCGAGTTGGTCTGAGCCTGCTTGCAGAGGAAGGAGCTTAGAGCTCTGTGTGGGAATTTGAGGTGAGCCCACCTCAAGGAAAGCTTGATCCACTTCTGGGCTAGGTGTAGAGGGAACTCACAGGGGTATGGCTGAAGAGGAGCCCCAGGACAGGCATTCAGGGGAGACTCACACAGGCATCCTTGGCTGTCTTGAAGGCCTGCAGCTCTTGTGGTGACAGAGATTGGAACTGGGCTATATGGCATTCCCTGGTATCCAGGGAAATGTGGAGCTTTCTGACCACAGGAACTGCCCCTGTCCTGGACTGCACTGTGGCCAACAGCAGCAGCAGCAACAGCAGCATGGAACCTCCTGTGAGATCTATGTGACAACAGAACAGCAAGTAAGGTGCCATCGGGTGCCCAAGGCTCAAGGGCTGTCCTGGGCGATGACAGCCATGGCCGTGCTGTGGGTCTCACCTGGCTTCATCCTGCTCTTGTCTCTCTGAGGCTGATGGAGACCAAATGTGCACCTCAGGCTGGCAGCTCTGGGCTCTACCTCTGTCGGCCTTGGAGTCTTGAGCCTCAGTGTCCCGTGTGGATCTGGGCCTGGTGCTCTGTGACAAGGTGTCTCTGGGTGTCCAGCTCTGTCAGGTATGCCACTCTTGCCTCAGCTCCACGGTGCTGCTTTTATCCTGGACTGTGGGACTATCCCAGCTGATGTGTGAAAAGTGAAAACACAGCCTGAGATTGTCACAGATGACCACTAGGGGAACCTGGTCTGGGAAACCCAGAGGGGGCGGGGCTCCAGCCAGGTGAGCAGGAGGAAGGAAAGAGAAAGTGCCAGGCGCTCAGGCGCAGTAGACCTCAGGTGAGTTCTGAAAGGAAACCTGGGATCTGAGGCAACTTTTCTACATGGTGGGATGCAGTCTTTGGGGAGCACAAGTGCAGAGGGGCACTGGACGCTGCCTATGGGCAGATGACACCTTGCAGAGAATGGGGCCTGCCAGAACCCCAGAGTTTAAGTGTGGGTTGGGGATATCCAGGAAGAATCTACAAGATGGGAAAGGTCAGAAGCAGAGCCCCAAGGAAAGTGCAGGGCTGCCCGCCCCTCCCCACTGGCTTCAGAGAGGACATAAGGCTGTGGCTGAACCCCCAGGGCCTCCTCTATTGTCCAGGCCTAGAGGGACCCTGGGGTGGGAGGCTCTGCTGAGATCTGAGGTGAGGACAAGGAAAGCCATGGCCCAGACTGCTGCGTACCTCGTTCTTCAAGGCTTGCTCACCTCTAGCCTTGTGGCAGTCTCTGGTCTAGAAGGCAGCAGGGAGCGCAAGGAAAGCAGAGCAAATGCACACCACAGTTCTGTGGAGATTTTCCCAGGCCGTGGGGCAGGCTGCCTGGACCCTCGTATCTGGTCTGGAGAAAGAGTGAGGAGCAGGCAGGAGGCAGCAAGACAGCTGAGGGAGTTGGCACCAACTGAGCGGCCTGTGGTGTGCAGAGCTTATGTGTGCCTGGCCAGGGTGGTGCAGGCCTGTGATTCTCGCCCTCTGGGAGGCTGAGGCAGGAGCATTTGAAGTTTGAGCCCTATCTCGACAACTGACATTTGAGGGAGACCCTGTGTGTAAAGCAATGAGCCCACTGCCCCCAAATAACTGAGGCGTGTTTTCTCTCAAAGTGGAGACAAAGTCCAAGCCTCAAGTCCAAGGTCAGCATCTGTAACCTCAAATGCAGCCTCGGAGGTCCCATGCACAGGGACCTGAGGGAGCCTCCTCTCTTGCGTCTGCCAGCCTTGAAGCAGCCACAGCCCTCCCTCGCTGGATCTTCACTCCATTTTCTGGTCCCTCTCCCTTTCCTCCCATCACATTCTCTGAGCGATGTCCCAACTGATCTGCCTCCTCCAATGGAACCCCAAGAATTCAATGGACTCACCCTCGTGATCTGGGAAACCCCACTGCCAGGCATCCAAAGTGGAGGAGAGGCAGGGTCCCTAGGAGGAAGGAACAGATGGTTTCACACGTGTGTCACCTGGTGGCCCTAAACCATTCCCTAAAGGGCCCAGGAGGAGGGCTGCTGTGGCCAGTGGCTCCTACTGCCTCTGGAGAGCTGATTGTTATATTCCCAGGAACTTTCCAAGTCAGTAGTGAAACAAAGGCATTTACCAAACGGACTCAAGTTAATGCCCCTGGCTGGCCCTCTGTATCCCTGGAAAGACTGAGCCTGGTTGTTTCAGGCCAACTAGGCAACATAACTGGGCTCCAAGAAAAGTAAGGTGGTAAGTTCACATTCAATGTATATGAAAACAATTGTGATAAATGCTAAACAGTACTTTCTGGCTTTTTCTTCATGGAACTGTTATCTATGCTCTTGAGGTTCCTACCTGTTGGCTAGGATAGGTTGAATTCCTAAGCCACAGTACCTGGGGATGTGACATTCTTTGCAAATAGGGCCCAGGAGGGAATTAGCTGAGGGGCATGGTGAGTGTCCCTGACTGGTGCCTCATAGGAACAGGAAAAGGAGACAGAGGGAGATGCCCACGCAGAAGAGGCCCAGTGACAATGGGGCAGAAACTGCACTGAGGGATCTGAGGCCACCAAAGCCTACAGTAACCATGGCAGGAGAGGGCCAGGACATTTTCCCCTACAGGGCTGACAGGACACTCCCCTGCCGGGACCTGAGGTTTGACTTCTGCTTCCAGGGCTGTAGAACGATACACTCAGCTGTGATCGTTGTTCTGTTTTGAGAAATACTGTATACTTCAGGGTGGCCTCCCGCTCCACACCTGCTGGAGCTCCCTGAGTGCTGGGGTAGCAGGCAGGGCCACAGCACTTGGGCAGCTCTGGAATTTCAGGACGCCTGCTGTGTGCCCTGTTGGGACCACAGCCCTAGGAACCTGAACCATAGGGTCTTTGTGTCTCATGGTAGAAATGTAACAGACTGATGTGCTACTTTGTAACTCTTCCATACTCTATGCTTACAGGCTCCTCATGGCAGCTGGAAGGTGGCAGAGGGGCCTCTTTACCCCAGCAGAAATGGCAAGTGCTGTCACCTAGAGCTTTATTCCCATGAAGCAGCTTCCTAAAATCCTACTGGCCATCAGTCTCCATGGGTAACCAGCCAGAGCTCCTTTGCAAGTTGTTGGACACAGAGCCCACGTTTCTGTGGATGCTGGGGAGGTGGAGCATCACTTCAGTCCTTCTGCACCATGGGAGAATCTGCAGTCGGGAGCAAAGGGGGTCCTGAACCTGGCGCACACCCAGAGCTGGCACAAAGGGAGGCCACGAGGCGGGCTCTGAGCCTGGCTCCTCCTCCCTCCACTGTGGTGGTAAAAGCAGCCATCAGGTACAGGAAGAGGGCAGGTATCTGTGCCACAGTGAGTGCTGGAAGGCTGCGGGGGGGCTGGTGAGAGCCCGTAACCACAGAACTCTGCTCTGATGCCTTAAAGATCAGACGGGCCAGGCACAGCGGTGTCCGATGTAATCCTGGTGCTCTGGGAGACTGAGGCAGGAGGATCACAAGTTAGAGGCTGGCACGGGACACTTAGTTGATCCCTGTCCCAAATCGAATGAGAAGTACTTAATGCATAGGGCAGCAGCAGTGTTGTCTTCATGTGTGAGGCCCTGAGATTCACCATCGGGATCAAGAAAACCAAAGCGAGCCAGAACCAACCCAAGACGATCAGTCAGAGAAAACCAAACCAAGACCAAACTGAAACCAAAACTCAGTGAGCACATTGAAGGAAAGACCAGAATGACCATGGTAGAAGGCAGTGCCCTCTACAAGTTCAACACAGCAGTGGCCCAGAGCACAGAGGTGTGCCAGGCTCCCCTTTGCTAGAGAGCACAAATGCAGGTCGTATCCCTGAGTGACATCTGCCCCTGGGTCTGGCACAGGCAATCACTCTGTGCACCAGAGGGAGGTCAGAGTGGGTCACACTGACTGAGGCTGGCCAGGTGCACAGGCAGAGTGGGGCCCTGGGACGCCTGCTGTCCCCTGTTGGAGCATCACCTACCCCAGGACCATCCAGTGCTTCCCAGGCAGTCTCCATGGAATGTGCTGGTTTCAAGCTCCATAAGGCAGAGGTAGCACCTTTAAAGATTTGGCCAAGTGTCCCATGAAGGAAATACTTAAGGATATGAAAGTCTGAGGAACGGCAGGACCCCTCCACAATTCAATTATTGTCACTCTTAATGGTGACATGGTGGATGGCCATGCAAGTCACTTGTATGCTCAATTGTATAACACCTCTGGTTATACAATCAATTTCACTGCATGCAAGTTTGACCAAGACCCTGAGGATGTCATCTCACCCCAAGTCCTGGGAATTGTGAGCATCTTCCCTGCCATGTTCCAAGAAGATCATGTAAGGACACTGTCTGGGGGTATGAAATGGCCCAATGTATCCCCCTGAGCCCCTCACAAAGACAGTGTTCTCTGATTGAGGCAGAAGATAGATTAGTGAGAGAAAGGCCCTGGCCCTCAGGCAGTGTGGGTTCAGTGGATGGTGTACTTCACACTCAGGAATAATCCCCATAAAAGCAGAACACTGAATGGTGCAGGACAGCAGAATCTCTAGCAGCAGGCCGGGTCATGGCATGGCAGTTCCAGCATGTGAAGCTCATGACCAACAGGCCCTGGCAACTAGAGACTGTGTGGTAAGGCAGGACACTGGGAGTTCCCCCAGACCCCAGCAAAGGGCAGTGCTGCACAGCCCCACAGCTGTGAATAAAGATCCAGAGATCTACATAAAGCGTAGAGACCTCAAAGCAGAATCTAGCCAGGTATTGGATTCCCTGCTGCAGGTTCGGGGGTGGTGGTGGTGGTGGTTCTAGACCATAGACAAAAGGAGCCCCAGAAACCCTGAAAGGTTGCACCAGAGAGGGACACGGGACAAGGAGACCAGGAGCAGCATGTGCAGCTGACACCCAGACCCACTTGAAGCAGCTTCTTTCAGACCTCCTTCTGGGAGCCCAGCCCACCTCATGTGGGTTTCTATTCTGACACAGGAGCACAGGTGCCTGCAGCACTGGACCTTGGGTGGCCTTCAACCTATGAGGCCCTCAAGACTGGATTCAGCATAGCCTGTGTTTGCCCTGATGCTCTTGGGACTTAAATAAAAATTATGCACACCAACAACAATGCAGTCTGTCCAAGAGTGTCTTCTTCATGTTTATTTGCAAAAGGGTCTTTAAAAGTAGAAAAGTAGACATTTAATTGGACGTGAGTTGGAGAACCCAACAGACAAATAAATACATAAATACAGAATGGGTGACAATAAATTAAGGCACATGCTGGACACAGAAATAAAATGGTGGCTTCCTTGGCAGAAAGCAGGAGGAGTCCAGGACTCAGGCACACAGGTCAGGCCTGACAACACATCTCAGGTCCCAGGTAAGCAGGCAGAAGAGGTTCAAGGTGACAGAGGTCTGGAGGCAGCCATGGGACTCCTGTGGGGATACAGACAGTGCTCTGGGCTGCCCATGGGCTGCTATCCTTGGGCCCAAACACCGACCCTCTTGCTCTCTCACCTTCTTGGAGACCTGGTTGAGTCTCCGAGCCAGTGGGACAGGCAGCAGCTACGGGGCCTGTGGGATGCTGTGGGCTAGGCTAGGACCTATGGACAGAGAGGGGCTGTGAGCTGGGCCCTCAGGAAAGGATGGAGCTCAGAGCCCAGGATGTACACAGGGACCCAGGACTCACACAGGCCTGCAGCTGGGCATGGATGTGCTGCAGTGTGTGGAGGGGATGCTCCAGGATGTCCTCCAGGGCTGGGTCAGTCATGGTGCTCCAGGGTCAGGGCTAGCTCAGCCTGCAGGGCCACGGGGCGCTCCCACACCTGGGCAAAGACATGGGTATAGGACACAGGTGAGGGATGCTCAGACCAGGGGCTCGTGAGATGAGGACAGAGGGGATGAGGTGAAGGAGACAGGTCAGGGGACAAGGGAAAGGCAACACAGTGCCCGAGCATGAAGAATGGATGAGAAGCAGCATTGAGGGACAGATAGGGACAAAGCAGGAGGCCAACAGGCCCAATAGCAGTCAGGAGGCTGGCGCCAGATGAGCACTGGCTGAGCCTGAGCCCCACTCACCTGCAGCTGCCTCAGGGCCCTGGGGAAGAGGCGCGCTCTGCACCTGGAGTCCTTCAGCAGGAGCTGCTCTTCCTAGACAGCAAGGGCTCTGGTTAGCTCACTCTGGGGGCGGGGCTTGGGCCAGTGTAAAGTGGTAGGAGGATGGCTTCTGGCAGGAAGGTTGTTAGTTCAATCCTGAGGCTTGGCAGAGGCCTCCCCACTGTAGGGTACCCAGTGGGCCCATTGCAGTAGGAGCAAGAGGAGGTGCAGAGCTGTCAGGGTGGGCTGAGCCCACTGTGCAGAGGGAAGATGTTTTAGCTCTGTGTGGGAGTTTGACGTGAGCCCACTGCAGGGAGGGTGAGGTCTGTTTCTGGTGCATGTGGGGAGGAAACTCACAGAGGCAGAGCTGGAGGGGAGCCCCAGAAAGGGCATTCAGGGGAGTCTCACAAAGGCATCATTGGCCATCTTGAAGTCCTGTAGCTCTTGTAGTGACAGAGAATGGAACTGGGCCATATAATATTCCCTGGTGTCCAAGGAGATTCGGAGGGTTATGCTCACAGGAACTGCCCCTGTCCTGGTTGGCACTGTGGTCAGCAGCAGCAGCAGCAGCAGCAGTGAACCTCCAACAGGTTCTGTGTGACAGGGGGACAGCAAGTAAAGTGCCGTCAAGTGAGTGCCCAGCGCTCAAGGGCTGTCCTGGGCAGCTGATGTTGCCTTTCCCTTGTCCCCTGACCTGTCACTTCCTCTCATCCCCTCTGTCCTCATCTCCCCTGCCCCTGCTCTGTCCTCTGTCTGAGCATCCCTCACCTGTGCCCATGTTCTTGCCCAGATATGGGAGCACCCTATGGCCCTGCAGGCTGAGCTGGCCCTGACCCTGGAGGTCCTGAACACCGTGACTGACCCGAACCTGGGGAATGTCCTGGAGCATCCCCTCCACACACTGCAGCACACCATGCCCAGCTGCAGGCCTGTGTGAGTCCTGAGTCCCTGTGCACATCCTGGGCTCTGACCACCCTTCTCTGCAGGCCCAGCTCACAGCCCCTCTCTGCCCATAGGTTCTGTTTGCCTATAGTATCCCGCAATCCCCTCAGGGCCATGGTCATGCTGTGGGTCTCACCTAGCTTCATCCTGCTCTTGTCTCTCTGTGGCTGATGGAGACCAAATGTGCACTTCAGGCTGGCAACTCTGGACTCTACCTCTGTAGGCCTTGGAGTCTTGAGCCTCAGTGTCCCGTGTGGATCTGGGCCTGGTGCTCTGGGTGTCTCTGGGTGTCCAGTTCTGTCCACAATGCCACTCCTGCCTCAGCTTCATGATCCTGGTGCTGTCATTGACTGAGGGACAGTCCCAGCTGATGTGTGAAAAGTGAAAAGGCTGTCTGACACATGACAGTCATCCAACCTTTGGCCACTAGTGGAACCTGGCTGGGAAACCCAGAGAGGGCGGGGCTCCAGCCAGGTGAGCAGGAGGAAGGAAAGGACAGGCATCTGAGTCATAGAGTTGATCGCGAGATCAATATGAAATCATCAGCACTAGGGCCTTTTCAGCACCTGTGCATGGATTATGACAGAACTGGATTGGTCTGGCAGAGAGTGCTGCATATGAGCTTGAACTGTACGGGATGCTCCAGGTGTGTGTGGGTGTGGAATGTCAGCCCCCTCATGCTCTTAGCCACTGCCTGACAACTAACAGCTTTTTAAAGGAATGTCTAGGGTGGGCCAAAGTATAGACAGGAGGTTATCTGGTGAATGGTTGAAAAGGGGAACCTCAAGTATAGCCAAGCTTCCCTACCTGCTGCTGACATGGGTTGTGGGGTGGTGGTCCAGCCATTTGGGATCCCCCTCATTGTCAGAGACCCACAGAACTCAGGGCACCACGGACTTGCCACCAAGGCCTCATTCAGCCCACAAGAACTCGGCTCCAGCCTCATGGCACATACTGTACAAGGTGTCAGGAGACGGCTTTCCAGGGAAGAAATCAGGAAGCCATTGCTCATGTGGCTTCTCGCTCCAACTCTCTTCTTGTTCTCATTTACAATTTCTGGGAGAGAGTGACACTCCAAAACTCTGTGCTCTCATTCACAGAAACTTTTCCTAAGCAAGGGCAGGATTGGCCCAAACCACTGCCTGATGCATTGTCCTGTTTCATTCTAAGACAGGGGTTAGTGCTGGCTGTGGATACATGGCACAGCATCTGAGACTGCAAACTTATGCACCATTGATGTGTTTGTGTGTGTGTGTGTGTGTACATACGTGTGCCTGTGTGTTGCTGGTAGTTTACACAGTCCTTGCATATCCTCTGTGTGTGCTCTACTACTCAGCTCTGTCCCTCCTATTCCTCTGAGAATGTAATTAAACGAAGGAAGAGCTCAGCCTTTGGAGCAAAAGGTGTGCAGCTTCCTCCTAATTTGGGCCTGCTGGACCCTTGGAGCCTTGGGAACCAGGTGTGAAGTTCCCAACAAAGATTGCTACACACACATTTAGACAAAGAGGATGTTTATAAGGGAAGAAGAACACCCCCTTTTTTCACAGGGAAGCTGAATTTCTGGAAGAAGCCATGTCCAGTCATACTTGTAAATCAGAAGTGCAGCACAGTGGCTGATTCTGGGCTCAGCCCTTCTTGGCTGCGCAGAGCTCCTCAAAATCATCATATAGAAACCAGCATGGCAAACGAGGCAGTGTTTGATGGCTGTGCTATATTAACACCAGCCTACAGGATAGGAAATACAGACGGGATTTTCACAAATGGGAGCAACTCACACCTAACAGGATCCAAAGAAAGACAACAACCGAAGGACATTTCAGCCTTTAACTCCCTTGTCACTTAGGAAATGGGGCCCCGCGGTTGCAGGCCCAAAGTCACAGATTCCCATTCTCTCAGAAGAGTCCTACATAGTGTAAATCGGGGCAGGGGGGAAGGGGCTAGGACTCAGCAAAAGCTGAAATTGCCGGGCACCCCAGGAGCAGGGACTGGTTCCCCCGGTAGGCGGAGTCAGCCGCAGTCCGCCCAGCGCTCAAGTCAATTCCTCTAGGCGGAGCGGGGCTGAGCTTCCGGCAACTCCTCCCAGGGAAGCCGCACCACGCCACTTCGCTGGACCGAGGACTTCTCTGCCTTGCGAAATATATTATTCGCACGCGTCCCTTGCCCAGTGGTTCCCTTCAATTGGCTGGCGAATACGTCCGTCCAGGGAGCTGCAGCCAATGGTGTGAAGTGTACGAGTCCCGCCAAACCTGAGCAATGTCAGACGCAGGGCCCCTGAGGCCGCCTCCAGCCAGAGGTCTCGGGTGAGCAGCGCTGGCCGGTTGAAGATGACATTGGCTACGTGGCAGCGAGGCGAGTCCTGGGAGCCAAGCGGGAAACAGAGTCAGGCTTCGCCCACCTCAGAGCCCGCTGGCCAGCGCTGGAGACCCAGGGCGCGTCCCACGCTGTGTCCTCTTGGTGACCTGAGGCCGAGCTGCGTGGCCTCACCCACCACTCTGCGCGGCTCCGCGCGCCTCCTCAGGGGCTGTGGGGACCTATTCCCGGGGCGCGGCCGCGCCAGCTGCAGCTGCGGGGACAGGCGATGAAGGAGGCGCTTAAGTTCCCTTGTTTCTGCTGGCTCTGGCCCCCACACCTCCCCCTTCAATAGCCTGAGTCCGGTGTCCTGGGGTCCCGGTTTCATCCTGGGCGTCACTCACGCTGGCCGCCACCTCCTGCCCGCGGCCTCCAGCAGCTTGAGCGTCGCGCCCTCTCGGGGAAGCGCTCCGGCCTGGGCAGGTGGCTCAGCACCGCTCGGGCATCCGCGATGCTTCGGGCCACGCGGTGGAGCCAGGCGCAAGACTGTGGGGGCAACAACTTTAGGGGCACAGCTTTAGGGCGGCCAGCGCTAGGGAGCGACAGCGTTATGGACGGACGACGCATTAGGGGTGACAGCGTTAGGGAGTGACAGTGTTAAGGTGGCTGCCCAGACCTCACCCAAGCGCCACCTCACCGGAGGCCTTGACAGATCCCTCGCCGGGAGTGCAGAGCAGTTGCAGGGCCACCAGCCCAGCCTCTCCTTCTCCTGCAGCACAAGCGCAGCAGGTGAGGCCAGGACTCCTCCTGGGGCCCCTGCCTGGCTGCCCAGCGTCCTAGACCAGGCTGAAGGGCCAAAAATGCCCTGGCATCCTCTGAGGAGCCCGGAGACTCCAGGATGCCTCGAGCTGGCCCTGAAATGCACCCCATGTTGCTACTGCCCATCCCTGCGCCCCTGCAGCAAGCTGGTTCCCCTTGTGACTACTCTCCTCCCTGACACAGGGAGACACAAGGCAGTGTCTGGGTCTGAATTGTGGACCTGACACAGGAGGTGAGCCTGCAGGCAGGAGGACACAAATGTTCCTTGGGAGAAGGACTGCTGTCGCCAAGGTTGGTGGGTCAGGGCAGTACTAGCAGTGCCAAGGGTCCAAGCAGTGCCTGTGGGCCACCAGGCCTTGGTCTTCAGCCACCCTGAGGTCAGTGGCCATGGCCAGCATGCACAGGATCCCCAGCCCTGCGGCCAGTGCGGCTCTGCAACTTGGCTCTGTCTCTGCCCCTGCAGGCAACAAGGAAGTCAGGGAGTCCAGGGACAGGGCCTTTGGAGGCCACCGCTGCTTCTCTTTCCTCTCCCAGAGGACTGACTGATGCTGGGTCATGGGAGATTGCCCCACATGGGCTGGACTACTCACTTTCCTCCAGCTTCTCCCCTCATTGCTCACCTGAAGTGTCTCCTGGGTGAGTGGCCTGCCGCCTGGCCCATCTCCCTTGTCCTGCAGGAGGTGTGTGGAGTGATGTGGGCCTCAGCAATGGCACCCTGTCCAGTCATGGTGGCTTTTATGTACCTGAATGTGAAAAGTGTGTGTCACTGGGCTTCCCTGTCCTGGGGATCGCCCTTTCCAAACGTCAGCGCTAGCCCCAGGCTCTGCGGGAGACTGGCCAGGGAATGAGGACTTTAGCCACCATGGTCCTGTGCCAGGGATGGCTCAAGCCTGGCACTCAGTTCCCAAATATGGTTTCTTTCTTTTCTCCTGTCTCGCTCATTTGTCTGCCTTTACCTGCTTTGTTATTACTTCTGTTCCATAGTCATTAGCAGCCCCTTTTGGGGATTCATTGTTTCCCTGTTCTAAGTAATTGCCATATACGTGTCATCTCATTTAATCATCAACAACCTCACAAAACTGACATCCTACCATTACTCTGCTGTATTTGTGGGAAATAGAGGGCCCACATCCTAAAATGTTTTTCCTAAAGTACACTGCTGTCCAGTAGCAGAAATGCTGTCTGAACCTACACACTGACTAGCCACCTGCACAGCTGGCTCTCTAGTGGCAAATCACCCTGGAATTTTATTTCATTTTCCCCTCATTTCTGTCTGTGTATCATTCAATCTGTTTTCCTTCTGTGTATGTCTTCCTTGCCCCATACCCTGTGTTCCTGACCAAGGCTCTGCCCTCACATTTCTTTTGGTACCATGGATGGAACTTGAGGGTGTTCTGTCACGAAGCTACATCCCAATGCTTTGAGATGGGAGCTTGCTAAATTGTCCAGATGGCACTGGAACGTGCAGTCCTCCTGTCACAGCCTCCCTTGGTGCTGGGATTATAGGAGTAAGCCACTTTGTCCAGTTCATCTCCACCTTCTTGTGACTCCCTCCTTCTCTATTCTTTCCAACAAACATACCATGTCAGAGCTCTTTGTCTCAATCCTGCCTCCCTTGTCCGGCAGGAGGTGTGCAGAGTGATGTGGGCCTCAGCAGTGGTACCCTGACTAGCCGTGGTGGCTTTTATGTGCCTTAGTGCTTCTAAGGAGACACAGGGCAGTGTCTGGGTCTGAATTGTGGACCTAACATGGAGGTCACTTTGATTTAACTTAAAAATAAAACACATTTACTTCTTTTGGGATAAAATTAGCAGTGTATGCTTCCTAGATAAAGTACAGAAAAACACAAAAAAGAAAAAATCCACCTGAAACAAAAAACCCTCCTTTCACTTTTGATCGTATCTGTGGGACATTTTTCTAATACTTTTTTTTTTTTTTAAATGTATTTGGTACAGGGTCTCACTACCCAGCTCGGCCTCATAGCGATCCTCCTGTTTTTAGCCTCCCCAGCACTGGGATTACAGGCGAGCGCCACCATGCCCAGTTTTAGTGACCGGTTCATCACACCCAGTGGAAGGGCCTGTGCAGCATGTGGTGCTCAGGATCTGGGTTCGAGCCCTGGTCCCTGCACTTGCCTAAGCAGGCACTTTTTCTGCTGAGTTATCTCATTGGCCCTGTGAATATATTTTCTTAATACCAAAATAACAATTACAAATATTCCATCAACACAAAAACATAAGAGTTGGAAAATGAAAGTAAGTTTTGAATCCCATTTCCTGGAAGTAGATCTATTTTTAATCATGTGTAAGTATCTCTCCTCTTCTTTCCCTTTCTTTGAACAGGCTCACCCAAATTGGAACCATGCTGTATACAGTTTGGAAGCCTGCTTTTTATGCCTCATCGTTATCTCTCATTTGCATTTCCCCATGTCTTTAATTATAGTGTATCTGTTAGGACCCAGGAGCAAACAGATGGGCCAATCAATTTAGAATAATTTGAGGTAGAGTTGAAACTAGGAACATTTCCAAAAAGACTGGATGGCAAAGGGAAACGACAATGGCTAGTGTAAGGTCCTGGGATTGGTTTTAGGGAAGTGTTGCCTGAAATAGGTGTCAAAGGCAGGCTTCTTCGGCCCAGAGGAGAGTAGAGAATAGGTGAGATGGATGTGGAGAGCTGTGGAAGACACCCCACATACCACTGCACATCTTTTGGACTAACAGAGTCTCTTAGTACCTGACCACCTACTTGGGGCCTTGAAGCTTCCCTTGATGTTCTGTAAAAGTCTTTATTCTCAATGGGGAAGTGAGAAAGACCAGTCCCCTCTCCCACCAGCCTCATTTTCTTAATAATTTCTTTCTCAAGACAGATTTAAAAGTTATTTTTGTTGCATGGGTCATGCTTTTAGTGTTGCATTTAGAAAAACATCAGCAGACACAAAGTAACCTACCTGCCCCCATACTGTCACCTAGAAATGTTCTTGTTTTGCATCTTACATTTGGCTCTAAGATACGTGATGAATTCATTTTTGTGAAAGGTGCAAGATCCATTCTTTTGCATGTGACATCTAGATGTCTAGCACCAATTCTTAGGGGGAAAACATTATCCTTCGAGTGTACGGTGCAGGTACACCGTCTGGCCACTGCCACCACCACAGCCACCTCCACCCATGGCACTCTTGGACCTTCCCCTAATAGAGATCCCAAAGCCAAAAACAGACCTATTTGGAAGAAATGCATTTAGAAGACACCACCAGCTTCTATCCAAAGAAAGATAGAGAAAGTGAACTAATATCTTTCAGTGATCCAAATCCCAGGCAAGACAAAAAGGAGGCTTTCACAGCTCCTTCTGCAAGCTCTTTAAAAAGAAATTTTAGGTCCAGTGGAGCAAGATAAGTGAAAAAATTAATGAGAATCCCTCAGTTGATCCTGCACCTACCAAACAAGATTTCTTCAGAATCTGACTTGCTCTTGCAAATGACCTTGACCAAAGATCAGCTATGTAAAACATACTTAAAGTTGTATTCTTAAGTGATAAAATGAGGATAAAAATCTTGTATATATCTGTGTAGGAATATATATATATATCCATATATATATATATCCTTCTATATATAATATATGTATAAATCCCTGAAGAAAACTAATATAAATACATATGAAACTAAACATACAAGTCGTTGAAGAGATGAAGATTAGTCTATGATTAAGACCTGACTTTTTTAACTTCAACATTTTGAAAAAGGGAAGTGAAGATTTTTTCCATCATTACAGAAAAACAATAAATTTGGAGAAAAAAATACATGTGTAGAAGAACAGCAACAGCAAAAACAAAAACACTATCCTTTCTCCATTGTTTTGCTTTTTTCTCCTTTCTCAAAGACTGATGGACCAATTTGTGTGTATCTTCTTGGGCTCTATGTTCTGTGGCTGTTTGTCTATCCTTTTACCAATACCACTGTGTTTTGAAGTTGGGTGGAATCTGTCCTGTGGCTTTACTTTTCTATTTTAATATTGTGCTTACTTTGCTATGCCTTTTAAATCTCTGTAGAAATTGTTGATTTACCAACATTCATGAAATAACATGTTGGAATTGTATTTTAGGGTTAGGAATTGAACCCAAGGTCTCAAACGTGCTAGACAATCTGAAATTTTAATTGGTGTGGTGGATTAATCTAAGGTCAAATTGTAACACCCACCTGAACTGAATCAGTGTGGTGCTGGGTATGGAAAGTCCACCTGAGGATTGCTGCCAACAGTATAAAGAGAGAACTGGAGGGGAAGATGGGGTGCTGTTGATTCTCCTAGAGAAGCTTGTAAAACCGGGTTTCCTGGTATGAATTTGGCTGTTCTCATTGTTGGAGGAGTTCAGGTGCTTGCTGTCGCTGAGGATGGCTGCAGTTCTTTTCAGGGGAGGTCTGGTCCTTACCTTGAGCATCATTTCCTGGCTCCTGTGCGGATACCTCAGCCTGTTGGCACAGATCCTTCATCCTGATGGCGCAGACTTTCTAGCTTCCAGCTCTCACCTTTGGACCTTCCCAGTGCAGATCCATGAGAGAGAGTTGCATGTCACTGTCATGGATTCTAGGCCTCCAGCTGGATTCATGGAGCATGTTGGCATGGGATCCAGGCCCTCAGTTGGACTTCTTGGGTCTCTACTGTGTGGACAGATCTCCCTTACTCTTTTACATTTGACTCTTTGGGTGAATACTATGAAATAATTATATAAATTATGCGTCCAGCATTAAATCCTTTTCCTTGTAAACCCTGCTACAATTGGATTGCACTGAATCTATCAAATAAGTTGGAAAGAATTAACATCTTTTTTTTTTTTTTTTGCGGTACTATGGATTGAACTCAAGATCTTGGGCTTGCCAGGCAAGTGTTTATTCTACTGAGCTATCTCCCCAGCCCCAAGAATTAACATCCTAATAATACTGAGTCTTCCTATCCTAAACATGGGATATTTCTGAATTTTCAGATTTTTTTGGTTTATTTTCATCACTATATTTTTCCCAACATAGTGCTTGTGCATGTTTATTAGATTTATACCTAAGTGCTGCATTTTAGGGAGTGGTAATATAAATGACTTTCTTTCTTTCTTTCCTTCTCATTCTTTCTTTTTGTGCTGGTGATTGAACTCAGGATCTTGATATGACAAACAATGGTCTACAACTGAGCTCTAACTCCAGAGCCATACATGTTGTTTTTAATTGCAAATTCCAATGTTCATTGTTGTACAAGAAAGCAATTGGTATTTATGAACAAGCCTTGATATAATCACTTATTGGTTGAAAGGTTTTTTTGATGCTGGGGTTGGAAGCCAGGGCTTTTTTTTTTTTTTTTTGGTGGTGCCAAGGATCAAACTCAGGACATTGCGCTTGCCAGGCAGGCACTTATTCCACTGTGCTATCTCCCCAGCCAGCCCCGGGCCTTGAGTAAGCCAGTGGCCCTGCCACTGAGTTAGATTCCAAGTCCCTGAATCATATATTTAAATATATACTATTAAACATGCAGGAATATGAAGAAATTAATTATAGTAAAACACAATTACTGAACATAGAACAGCTTTGTGACACAATGCTATAGGTGCATCTTTATTTTTTAAATGGAGAAGCTATTTCATCTCATTTAAACATTTTTTTATTAGTAGTACATATCTTCAGTACATAATTACTACATTCATTGTGGGGAATGGGTACATGTTCATAACATGTCGTGATTCCTTTTATGGCCCCTTTCCCTCCCCTACTCCATCTCTTGGTCCTCTTCATGTGCACATCTACCTTCCTGAGATACCCAAAGTATTAAGGTACTAAGTAGCAAAATATACCAAGAGGTCTAGTAAATACTATCCTTTTAAGGTGGTAATAAATGTAAATGGTATTTCAAGGTAAGAACTATTTCTGGGGCTGGGGAGATGGCTCAGTGGAATAAGTGCTTCCCTGGCAAGCACAAGAGCCTGAGTT
>NDGN011434220.1:0-15459 GCA_002564285.1 Tympanoctomys barrerae | reverse complement strand
ACCTGAATTATTCCAGAAGGTACTAGGGATATTTGTAGGGTCCTAGTGAATAAGAACCTGCATAAAATCTGAACAAATAGGTAGAAAAGAAGAAGGCGAATGAAGAACCATGAATCAGCTTTGTTATTATGTTTATTGCTTTAAAATAAATTGTGGAATGTACTTTGCATGAGATAAATGAGCTGCTAAGGAAAGTCCAAGTTTAGATGTATCTCAGAGTCCTTTTCTGGATAAGAATTATGGCACTGAAGAGAAGTTGTGCTATCTGCTGGCATCGTGTTCCCACAGGAAACAGGGTGAGCTGATTTAAGCCATACATGCTCAACTTGTTTTTCTCAGATTAACTAAGCAAATGAATCACACCTTCCCCTTGGGCAGAATGAATGCAGGTGCTTCAACATAGAAAAATGTCCGAAGACTAGGCATAAAGTGCTCTGCCTAATGATGTTATTTAAATCACAGTCAGAGGCGGAACTATGATGTCATTGAATAAACATTATTGTTGTTTTTTAATTTTCTCATTGCGGTATGGGAAATTGGACCAAGGACCTTTATCCTGAGCTGCGTTCTTACCCCACCCCATTTTAAAGAAAAAGTTGAGATGGTATCACTAAGTCACTGAGCATCCAAACTGGGATTGAACTATGGGCCCCCCCAGCCTCAGGTGGGAGGGCTGCACACTGGGATTATGGGTGAGTGCCATTATACCCAGCTACACACTGCACTCTTGAAACCAGAGGCTAAAGTGAGAACTGGCTCCATCATTCAGTCTATGTTTTACTCTCAAGATGTCAAAACTGCAAGCTGCATTTTTCTCATTTATAATTATTAATGATGATGATGATACTAATAGCACCTGAGGATCATTCTGAGTTAGGTTACATAACCCATGTGAAAATGCCTGAAGCTAAAAACACTAAATAGTATTACTTTATTAAATAGTATTGGTCAACCAAGGGTTACTTGAGGTTGTGTTAAGCATCGCACATAGAAAGATGAATAAAACATACTCTCTGACGTTGAGTTTTATGTAAGAAATAAAAATATAAACATATCAATTCAGGGGAAAGGCAGTAAAAAGAAATTACTTAAATGCTGTGGCTGCACTGAAGTCTCATTCATTAAAATCTCAAGGGACTCCTTAGGCTACTTCCTACTGTAGATCACAGGAGTCCATGGAGCAAAGTGCAGATGAGCTTTGCATTCACAGCTCTTCAAGCTTGCTTTCCTCCTCTAATCCATTTATAAGAACATAAATTCAATGGAACGAAATGCTGTGCTCTCTCAGTCATGTCACCTGGCTGGAAATTATGAAAAACTTACCAGCAAGCCGTAGAATCCACCAGTTTAGACAACAGAAGGGATACCCAGAAAGGAAGTCAGAGCCATGATAGCATTCTTAGTACAGTAGAAAATGTGAGAATGAAAAAAAAAAAAAAAGCCAGAAGCTGGGCAATAAACCAGGTCAAAACAAATGTGAACTAAAAATTTTTTGAAAAGCAGAGACTAGATTTTCTCGGGAGATCTCATTCCTTGAATTGAAGGCCTAGTCCACCCCACTTCCTAGAAGATCTATCAAAGACAGGCAGTTGAAAGTACTGTTCAGCCTATTTTTCTCAAAATTCTTCCATTACAAAAATGGTATTAAAGCATGTATGACATAAAAATGATCAGTTAAGTCTATTAAGTGACATTCAGTACCTTCTCAGTGTTGTGTAACGATTACTACTGTACATTTTCTGGACATTTGTGTCAACTAAAATAGAAAACGTAATGTGAGTGAAATGATGTATTAGCTAGCTTTCTTTCACTGACAAAATTTCTAAGAAAATCAATTTATAAGGATTAGAAGTTTCTTTGGATTCACACTTTCAAAGGTCTCGGAGAAGACTGCCTGGGCCACTGAGACTGAATACCACGGCAGGAGTGTGTGGCTGCTCGCATCATGGTGGCCTGAAGCAGACAGCGAGGAAAGGATGCTGTCCCATGAGCTCCTTCAAGGGCTGCCCCGATCTCCCTTCCTCCCATTGGCTTTACCTCTTAGAGACTCTACGAGCTCTCCATAGAGCCACGGATAGAGGTCCAAGCTGTTGGAAGCGTGTCTCAGATGTAAACAAACGTGAATGACATGAACTTCAATTTGTGTTTCTGTGGTAACCGATGTTGATGAGTGTCTTTCATGTGCTTATTGGCTGTTTGTTTATTTTCTTTGCAAAAAATGTATATTTAAGAGCCGGCCAAATAGCTCAGTGGATTAAAGCACCTGCAAGCAGGCCCAGGGCCCAGGGATTCAATTCCTGGGCCTGCTGTGCCGGCCCCGCTCCTGGGGTACGCTGAGACAGCAATTGAGACTGGGCCCGGTGGCACAAGCCTGTAATCCCAGCTCTTGGGAAGCTGTAAAGAGGCAGATCACTATGAGTTGGACCTAGTAGTGAGACCCTGAACACCCTGTAGACCCTTTCCCTAAAATACAAAAAAGAAAAAAAAAGTATATTCAGGTCCTTTGCCTGTTGGTGAATTTCTAATAATTTTGTTGAGTTATAAGGGCTCTTCATAAGACATAATATTTACAAATATTTTCTTCCATTCTATGGGTTGTCTCTTTCTCAATAGTTCCTTTGATACACAAATGTTTTCATTTTGATAAAGTCAAATTAATATTTTGTTGACTAATATATCTCAGAAATTATTACCATTCCTTAAACAAGAATCTTTCTTAAAATAAAATATTTAAATATTAAAATACTATCTAGTTAGATTTTGCAATATTTTTATGCTTGTTTTCATTTTTTTTTAAAGAAAAAATAAGTAAAAGAAAATACAGAGCTGAAAATATAGCAGGGCTTACCTAAATACATTTTACTTATAGCATACACAGTTGTTACTAAAAATATTTAAATTTCCCAATATTGTCATTATACTATTGCAAATAAAAAAATAAGCTATGCTTTCCTATTGCAAACTAGAAATATATTTTTTCATGACCTTCATGAAATTGTGTAATGTTTGCTTTGTTTGTAGTGGCATGTGAAAATGATCCTATTACTGATGAGAAAATTGGCAAATATCTTTCTTCTCAGATCTAAATGCAATTTTTAAGTTAACTGTGCATCACATACACAAACATTTAGACTGGAAACATGGTTTTTTCATATTGCTATCCCTCTGTATTTACATAAAGTAAAAGAGTATTACTTGCAGACAAAGCTATCAGAAATGATTTATAAATGTCATAGAATATCTGGAAATGGATACCACTGTCTAATAACTCTTATGAATAATAAGAATAAATTTATAAAGAAACTAGGCTACAAAGTAATAATTTATACCGATTTGATTTGAAACTATTTCAGTGCTATTTGTTTATCAATAAAATTATGGCAAAAAATAATAATCATTTCACAGAAACAAAATATTGGCATGAAACCAATGTATATTGTTCTTAAAGGAATGATAAAGTGTGGAGCTTACCCAATAGCTTTTCTGTGAACAACATGGTCAAACCAAACCTGTCTTCCAAGGTATTAAAACTACAGTCTGCTATAAGTACTTTCTTGCCGAAAGAACCTGAAAGAAGCTAAACTTGCCCTCATCCATGGAATCCATAGTCATCCATCAGTTATAGATGAGTGATCTCTAGTTTTACAGACCCAATCCCAGCTGCTCAGGGAGCTAGCTGGGCAATGGTGCACTGGCATCATTCGGCAGAAATTGTATTAAGAGGGTTCCAACAGAAAACCAAATCTGCTCCAATGAGAGACATGGGGAAAGAACATAGATTCCTGTATTTCCACCAAAAAATTAAAGCACATGGCAAAGCTTCATGTTTCAAAAGAAAGTTGTGGTTGTTATCATTCATCATAAGGGCAACTATCAGTTGACGGCAGGCCATGGTGTGTGTTGGGTGGCAGCAGAAGCAGGTTCATTGTTTATATATGAGAGCATAAGAAAGAAACACTGGAAGTTTAAATTTAGAAACAATAATACAGTGCAAGATAATGGTGACTCTTTATCCACATTATTCACCAGAGCTGGCACCGTACAACTCCTGGATCTCCCCCAAAGTCAAATGATCATGAAAGAGCAAGGTTTTGAACTGATTCAGGACATAAAGACAGCACTAAAGGCACTCATGAGAGACTTCCAAAACTGCTTCACACAATGCCAACAATAATGGGAAGAACATGTTCAAAGGGACAGGGATGGTGAGGGGCATTCACCAAAACGTATCTTAACATTTATACATTCCTTGTATTTTTTTTAAATCATACCTGGTGTGTGTTTTAAAACATCAAATTCAATTTACATACTATGTTAGTTTTCCATCACTGTGACAGAATACCAGAGAAAGACAAATTTACGAGTAAAGATTGATTTTGATTCATATATTCAGGTAGTTAAGTCCCTGGTCAGCTGGCTCCATTATTGTGTGGAGGTTGTGGATTGTGGTGAAAGGGCTTGGCAGAATAAAGCTGCTGATGGCCTGGAAGCTAAAGACAGAGAAAGAGAAAGAAAGGAAAAGGACAGTGGGAGAGAAGAAGGGAGGGAGGAAGCACCAAGGGCCAAGGACAAAATGTGCTATTCAAAGGCCCACTGTGAGTGACACACTTCCTCTGACTAGATGTCATATGCTGGAGTTTTCACCACAGACACATAGACAGCATTAGCAGCTGTAGCTCCTGAAATGTGAGACTTGGGAGAGGGTCATTAATATCTCAACTACAAGACGGACCTAGTGTAATGGCACAGAACAAAATAATTTATTATGTTTTTATCTCCTTGATTCTGCAGTGTATATGATTTTAGTAAATAAAATCAGAAAATAAAATATTCAGGAATCTTTATTGTTTCTTTCTTTCCTTCTAAACTGAAGAGAATGCCATTTATTTCAACAAATTTCTCCAAATATGTTTCCTTCATTTTCCATCAGTGAATAATTCCTATTTTCGGCCCACTTCCAGCTTAATGGTTTCTTCTTCAGATACATTGGATATTAATTAATTATGTTAGTAGATCTTTTTTTCCAGAATCTACCAACTACCAGACATATTTTTCTTATTGGATTTTTAAATGAGAGAATATTTTTCAGGCACCTTAGCATGGTTATGGGTTTTATTTTATTCAAAATGACATCTATTCTCTGTCACAATCTAAATTGTGGCAGGGTTGAGAAGGGGATGGGTGATATGTGGGAATGGTGATTATTCATAACTGATATGCTGAGGAACAGAATAAAGAAATACTCTTTTCGGTACTTGAAAACTGACACTTTCTTAATAGAAAGTGATTTTAAATTCTTTTCTCTATAAAATTATGACTTTCTGTTGGCTCATCAAATTTCATTTTCTAGAGTACTCCTGAAATTCAGGTACCTTCTTCAAGTAGTAGCCTAGGGGGAGAAGAAAGAAAGAAAGAAAAGGGAGAAGCAGAAGTGGAGAAAAGGGGAAGAGGGAGGGAAGGAAAGAAAAAGAAAAATGTAAAGTCAGAAGAAAATGAAACAAATAGATCAAAGGGAGATACAATGAACATTTAAATAAAAACCAGTAATATTTAAAAAGAGCTGCTAAATTTGCTCCATGTGATGTCTTCATATTTTATGAGAAAACCTAAAAATCATTATCCTACATTACATTAAAAACCTGAGAGCAATTAATGAAGCACATATTGCTCCATTTTCTGACCTGCGTCATCCATAGCCCTGAAAAATAGAACCCATGTTGACAATACATGTGCTCCAAGCAATATCCTACCTACCTTGGGGAGGGGGGGGAGGGGCTAAACTGAACCCAAGATTTTATCAAAATGGTGGAACAAATTACTTCCACATTGCCTTTATTTGAGAGCGCAAGACAGGGTTAATCTTTGGCCCTGAAGACTAATATTTATTTGTGCACACATGGAATAACTCAGGGCAGCCTTGTTAAAGGTCTTCCCAGTTAAAAGGCGCACTTGTTGTGAAAGGGTTTGTATTCATTTGGTGAAGGGTAAAGGATTTAGTTGCTGATCACGCTGAGGTCACAGGGCACAACTAGGTCTTTGGATGGAGTGCACATCTTGATTTCATTATCCTGAAGGTTAAAAAAGCATTAAAAGCCACGAGTCCTGTAGACAAAGCTACCTAGCCTGACACCAATGCTCATTCTCTATGTTTTTCCTCATACACTGATATTTAAAACAAGACAAAATCTTTGCACTGTTTTAGGACGTGTAACCATGCTTTATGCTGCGCACTGACAGCCTTGTTCTCTTGCTCTCTGACCAGAAGGACAGTGTAGGAGCTAAACCTTCCCCCCACCCGCCCCCTGTCTTTGAAAGTCATCCAAATTTGTTTGTCGGCTGCCAGTTTATGTCCCTTTATCTAATGATGTGGTGGTCACAGCTGATTCTCATGGCGCACATGAAATCTACAATAAATGGGAAAGTCAATTAGTGTCTTGGGAAGCAGATGAGATTTGCAAAGGCATCTGTCATTGCCTTGCCATTGGCTTACATCTTAGCGTGTAGCAGGGCATACTGTTAGTTTTAAAAAGAGAATATTTGAAATATTAGTGATCTTTTTGTAAAGTCAGTTTTGGGGGTATATTATATTCTATTAAGTAGTTTTAAAGGTAGTTTTAAAGGTAGCTCTTTCACTGTTTGTGGTTTTGATCTTACAGTGAGTGACACTAGAAATAGCCTTTATGGGTGCAGTGTTCATATCTACCAGACAGACACTCTTTAGAATAAAAACTACAAAAAGAGAAACTACTAAAAAGAAAAGCATCTCTTTTGAAAGGCTACTTAAGAAGGTATAAAAAGTCTTTTGTGTCACATTTATTCCTGTTGGCTTTATAAAAACCAAGGTGTTTTGGAAATTTTAATTTTGGTATTTAGAATTAAGATACGTAAGAAATGTCCCTTATTTACCAAGTATGAAAGTCAATTTTCTTCCTTGCATATATGTTTTAAGATAGAGACAACAGTATTACCGAAAACTGAGTAAGTCAAAATGTATTTATCAATTTTTTTCATTAATTCAGTAATTTTAAGAGTTTACAATGTTAGGGCTTTCCAGAGAAACAGGCATAATAGGAAATACATACATATGCTAGTCAGTTTTCTGTGGCTGTGGCCTAAACAGCCTAAAGTAGGATCTATTCTTGGCCTGCAGTTTCAGAGCTTTCAGCCCAAGGTGACTACCACCCTTGCTTTTAGGCTGTGTTGAGACAGCAACGCTGGCAAAAGCAGGGGGTAGTGGAAAGCTGCTCACGTCTTGCCCTCCAGGAAGCAGAATGTGAGGAAGCCAAAAAGAAGAGTCCAGTCCAAGCTTGAAGAAGGGGATCCAAGAGCATTCAGCTCAGCAGCCAGCACAGAGCAAATTCAACCTTCCTCCACTTTTTGCTCCTTTCTGGCACTCAGTGAATTGGGTGAGATCCACCCCCAATGGGGAGGGCCATCTGCTTTACTTAATCCAGCAATTCAAATGCTAATCTCTTCTGGAAATACCTTCCTAGACACACCTAGACATGGTATTTCACGAGATGAGTATCCCATTGCCATGTCAAGTTGACACATAAAGTTAACTATAACATCTACCACATTCAAGATACTGTTCCAGGCTTTCCAATTTATGACACTGAAAATAGAATAAACAGAAAAAAAGGCTGAGGTGAAAAAAGCATATGATAAGCTTTCCCTAGAATGAGACAAGAGCAAGAAAAGTCAGTACAATACAAAGGGTGCTCAGCAGTGATAAAGGGCAAGAAAGGGTAAAGAGGCAAGAGACAAGGAAAGTGCATGTGTATGAGGCTCATGGGGGCTGAAGGAATTGAGGCAGGAAGTCCTCATTGAGAAGAGCAGGTGGAAGGAAGCACCTGAGGAACTGAGGGAGACTTGGGATTTTAGATGAGGACCCTCCCAGACAGAAAGCTACACCAAGTCAAACACCCTTAGATGGGCTGCATCTGGCTTGAGTACAGGAGCACTGCGTGAGGACAGGAAGCACTTCAGCAAAAGTTGGTGGTTGAAGTCGTCAGCAAAGTTAGAGACCTCAGCCATCACCAGGAAAGAAAGGATCTAGAGAAGGAACTACAAAGAAACTAGATTATTCAATAATTAGTTATGCATTAGAAGTTAAGATACATTTTAGAAGATAAAGTTGAAATTAATACAGGGCTGGTGAGATAGCTCAGTCTTCTAAAGCACCTTCTTATGCAAGCTTAGTACAAGCACGCAGGGACCATGGTTCAATCCTGGCACCACACACCATGCCAGTCCTGCCCCTAGGGTGGGCTGAGCATGCCACAAAAAATAAATACATACAGTAGTAAAATTAATACAAAATAATGTGAGAAGAATATGATCATGCTGTCATTAACAGAGTGCTCTGTAACACCTTTTTTCTACTTTCCCTAAGCCTGCATTTTCTGTCATAATCCACTGTATAGCAAAGACAAAAAAAAAAAAATTACCTCCAATCTTGTAAAGATGTTCATCTATTCTTTCAATTAAAATTTATTGGGCATCAAGTATGTGCCAGGCATAAAAGCAGTCACAGGAGATGCAAAGATGAATAACAAACAGCCTCTTCTCCAGAATTTGCAGTTTCATGGACAAAGCAGAAATATGAGATCTGTGTAACAGTTTGGCATTATGGGAGCAAAGAATAAGTAAATACAGGTAATCAATACATTATACAGTCTAGGAAACTGGAACAACTTTCTGAGTGTGGTCCCTAGTAGGCCCACCTCAAACTTTGGTCCTTGTACCTTCAGACAGAGGAAAATATATATTCAGGAAATAGTTTTCAGAGACTTGAAAGAATGGACACCTATCAAGGTACCCAATACTTGTTTTTAAAGATTTTAAGCATGTAAATCATATTTAAATGTCTGTTGTCATATATTTGAAGTCAGCTTATGTCTTACTTTCATGTTATTAATACCACTTATAAAAATAAAAACTTTTGCATCAAAATATGATATATTTATCATACCAAAATGTGTACATCCATCCCTCAATTCATCCTGAAAATCATCCAAGGTGGTTTTTATAAAGTCAGTATGCTTATCCTTAAAGGTATCATAGCACAGTTAATTTTTGTGTAACTCACAAAAATCTACGAGAGACTGAAAATGCATTTGAGAAAAATTATATTTACACCAACAATGATCAAAAAAAAGAAACAAAGAACTAAGGTAGTTTTTGTGTGTGTCTAGCATAGGTAAATACCCTCCACATTGTGAGGGCAGGGGAGATGGCTCAGTGGAATAAGTGCTTGCCTTTGAACTTTGGCTTCAGAATGCATCTGACATATTTCTCACGTCACTTCTGTCGGTGTGAATTGAAGAACATCAGTTTGGAAGAGCATCAGTCTTAATTCTATACAAAAAAATTTTTTTTTCTTTTGTGTATTTAGGACAGGGTTTACGGGGTGTACAGGATCTCACTGTGTAGATCTCACTGTGTTGATCCTCCTGCTTATAGCCTCCCAAGTGCTGGCGTTACAGGCTCGCACCACCACGCCCAGTCTCAATCCCCATCTCAGCATGTCCCGGGGGCAGGGCGGCACTACTGGCCAGGGGATCAAATTCCCTGTCCCTAAATCTGTCTAAGCAGGCACTTTAATTTGCTGAGCTATTTGGCCAGCCCTCTATGCAAAGTTCTAAATTTGGCTTTTTCAGTTTGATATCAACAATATTTTAAAGACTTTTTCACACACACACTAACTGATCAGTAGTATAAGAAAAAATGATGGAAAAGATGTGCAAGAGAGAAAGAGACCATCTCTGCTGAGTTACATGAGCTGTCTGTGATAAAAAAAAAATGGTATGAAGTACAAATTAAACCTGTAGAAATAGACAAATTCTTCCAGAGTGAGCAGAAAAAATGCTAAGAGAAAAAGGCCAAAGGTAACATCTTGAAAAAAGAAAAAAAAGTCTAGGGGCTGTTTTTGATAAAGAGAGAAGAGCTCTTTTCTCTTTATAAGACTGAGTTCAAGTAAGCAAAAAGGTAGATGTAAACCAGATGATGGCCTGAAGGAAATGAAGAAGTTTAAAGAATTAATAACATAAAATCATGGCTTACTATGAATGATTCAGTACTTACTAAGTACGAAGAGTTTAATCCCTGTTCTTCATAAATGGTGTCAAATGCTGCTGAGAAATGAGATAAATGTAATTAGAAATGTTCCTTCACATCACCAACTTGTCAATGCACATGGAGACATCATTTTAGACTTATTCATGCTGCTGCAATAAAATACCTGAGACTGAATAGTTTTTTAAAAGGATAAATGTATTTCTCACAGTTCTGGAAGCTGGAAGGTTCAGGATCAAGTTGGCAGTCCCCAGTGATTTAGGAATGCTTTCTGTGGAGTGACTCTCCTTGAAAGAAGAGCAGTTGTTTCCATTTTGGCCTGACCCTACTTCCACGTATTGATAGGTACAGAGCTGGCTAGGATTTTTCCTTATCCCTTTAAGTGGCTTTAAGTAGTGTGTGTTGGTCTAGCTGAGGTGCATGTTTCCCTGATAATCCACGCCTGCAGTTCTCTAATATGAGCCAGGTCAAGACAGGATGAAGAGCCCATGCTCCATGTCATCAGCTACAATTGAGCCTCAAGCCTTGAGGTAGGGGCTCTGACTTCCTGAGGCTTGAAGGATTATGCATCACAGCTGAAGCACTGGACCCAAAACATTAGATAGCATTTCTGTAGTATAATGCAAATTACTTTTCCTGCATGTCCTTCTCTCTGCATATTGCAGAGATAAATGCAGGCCTCCTACCTAGCCCAGCTCACAGTACTCACCTATTTCCTGCCATTCTCAGCCTTTCATCCTCAAGCCCCTCCTCCTTCATGACTGAAGAAAACCTGGCTTTGGCCCTGGGTTGAGGCCTTTGTTCTGGATAGCCATCACCATGGCTGGACTTAGGACTCCTTGACTCCCCATAACTGTAAATATGCATTAGTGTCTTTATTCTCTCTATGGCTTGCACTGGAAGTGGTAGATTGGAATTAACTTGATGGGATTCCAATAACTCATCCAGGAGAAGGACCAGGAAGGGCTCCCTTTTCTTTCTTGTCATATCTCTGGTGCCAGAAATGTTGGAAACAATTAGTGAGTTCTCTCATTAGTGGACATGCCTCTTAATGCCATTTGCTTGGGGATTAGGCTTCACTATCCATTGTGGAAGGAGCATATTTAAAGCACAGCAAGCATATTAGCAATAGTACCACATTTCTTCTTCATATGTCAAAGGCTTGCTTGCCTGGAGGGCTCTACTGAGAAATGGAGAAGCCTTTAAAAGATGGCCCATAACAGGAGGTCTTTAGGTCATTGGAAGCACACCCTCGAAGGGGATTTTGTGACTGCAGTCCTTACATTCTTTCTGTTTGACTTACCAGTGTGCTACAAGGTAGGGAGTTTTGCTCCACTATATGTCCCTGCTATGATGTGTTTCTTGCTATAGGAAAAAAAAATTGATGGAGTTAATTGATCATAGACTGAAACCTCCAAAACTGTAAGACAAAATAGACCTTTTCTCTTTATAAGTTGATTATATCAGGTATTTGGTTATAGTGACAGAAAGCTAACGTAGTCCCTCTCAAGTACTATGCACACTTTTTTCCACTCTAGTAACTTCACAGTATTCCTTGGTAACCACTGCTATTTTGATTTCCTCTTATGAGTGTCTCCAACATAGGAAAGAACTCAACTACCACAGCTATTGAGCAGACCGGTTCTTTGAATCTGATAGTCTTGTTTCTAAACGGTATCATACATACTAGTCCTTGAAATAGTAATGTGTTGTTTGAACTCAGTATGAAAAATGGAAATACTTAGGTAGAATGAGTTGGTGTCAAGGTCATAATGACATCATTGGAGGAAAGTGCCTAGGGCCTGGTGATGAGAAATCCAAGTTTGCAAACGTGGAGAGCAGGAGTATCAAAGGCACAAAGGGTTTGACATAAAGGACATAGAACATCATCTGGAAGTCATATTGTAATAAAGAAGAAAATAACACAACTTCTACTTCCAACAGTGAAGTGTGTAGAGTATGCATAAATGGTCCTCAGTGGAGAGAGGGTCCTCAGGAATGAACTAGACTTTACTTGACATGAGTTTTAAAAAATGCATGACGGTGAACTACACGTTACCAATAACCCTTCCTCAGTATACTCCCTCCCACTTCAAATATGTCTATCCCAGCATACTTCACCACTTTCTGAAGCAGTTGTGGAACTCTGTTTTCAAATGGTTTTTCCATGGACTGTTACGACTGACTCAGTGTCCTGAATTGACATCCATCCTGATTCAGAAGATTTATGTTTCCTGGTCATTTTGACTTTGGGAAATAGCCAGAAGTCCCAAGGTTACCAGAGCCAGTGAATGTGTAGGTGATGACTCGCAGTAATGTTTTCACCAGCCTGCCTTTCTCTTGGATGCCAGTCACCAGCAGTATTCATTATGTTTTCTATTAACCTCATAAAGGTACATACAAAAGAGAACTTCCAAAATGGCAAGAACGACAGGGAAGCATTCTGTGGGGGATTAGTGGGAAGACTTTTTTACTGAAATTTTTTTCAGTTTGAACATTTGCCCTATATTTTGATTACCCCTTTATTGAATGAATGTATGCACATTGCTTGTTTTTAGTGACTTCAATTTCTAAGTTGGGAGATTTTTGATGTGAACCAGAGGCTATGGCTTTGGAAATAGCGTGGCTAGCATTAGCACCAACCTGAACACTGATGGCATCCACACTGCTGGGGTAGAACAGTGAACACCTGCCTGCAGACCTGACTGGTATTTGTTTGAAGTGGAATAATTCTTCTTACATTTCCTGAATCCAATTTTTACTAAACAAATGAATAAATAAAAACAAAACAGTTAATTATTTTATATAAAACCAAGTGCATCAGAGTTATATGTACTCTGCAGATAATTTAAGATGCTAAATTTATAAACTTAATAGATAGTAAAGCAATCATATGGATTTCCTGTCATTTATCATTGAAGTTAAAATTAATTTACCTGGAAGGGATATGTGGAATATAATTAAGGTAATGGACTTCTCATTCTAAACATCAATGAATCTATTTAACTTGAAATAGAAAACTAGAACTCTTATGAAACAATCATTTTTCTTGTTTTGGTAGCAGGAATCAAACTCAGGACCTTGTGATTGCCAAGCAGGCATGAAAAACAATTATTTTTTTTCTTTTCAAACAATAGCCAAGGCCTGAGACACTAGCTCAATCTCAAAAGTGCCTGCCTGGAAAGTTCCAAGTTTGATCCCTGGTACCACAAAAACAAACAAACAAACAACAAAGAAAACCCCACAATATATCATCAAACAATATCCAATTAACTTAAAACTTTAAATATGTTTAATATAAAATGTATATTATTGAATATGCCATATTCTATATTTTGATAACTCTAATGCCAGATTTTCACAAATATGATTCCATAAACATACACTAAGTAACTTGATTCATTTCATTATACCCACTCAGAAATTCAAAATGCTATACTCATGGATTGAGATTTAAAGAAGAAAACATAAATAGAGGTATTATAGCTATGGATAAAAGATGATGCATAATATAGAGATTGTTTGTCTTTCAAGTTCTGCCATGAACATCACCCTAGAAAATCCCCACTGGTGACTGCTAATCTTGCTTACTGTGTGTATCTCAAGTTTTTTTAGCTTTCAGAGAAAGGGCTGGCTAGACTATCCCCAGACAGGAATTCCTGCAAAAGGAGGAGACCCAATCACTGCACTGCACATCAAATCTGAAGTGGCAGATGACAAGCCTTTGGCTGGTAGGTGGAGGGCAGATACTGGGAATCTGTTCCAAAGTTGTAAAAGAGACTTAAGCATTAACGTAAATTGAGAACAGGAGTCCAATGAGTAGGTCATAGAACCTGGAGTGCTCAGGGCAAGCAGAATCCAGTGGATGGGTGGGGGTAGGGCTCTCACATTCCTTCCATTTATTACAAAGGCTGTGGCAGATCTTAAACAAAGCCAAAGCAGAGGAGTTATTAAATCATTGTTTCCTGAAGAAAAATCTTAAACATCCTTCAAATGTTACTCATTTTTTCAAATAGCATTTATTTAATTCCCTCATTCATTTTTGTTAATTAATTCATCAAATGCATCCAGTCCTGCTAAGCAGCAGCTCCTGTTTTTCAGTACAAATGCTGCTAACGATGAACATAACCCCACATAGCAGGTCTTCCTGACTGGCTCAGTTGTCCTGGCCGGCTGCCCCCACTCTCTTTCCACTGGGTGTCTTGGATAGCAGACAGAATCTTTCCTTCAAGTATTCTCAAAACCGTACAATTTCTGCAGTATCAGTAAAGAAATTATATTTGTTCAGAACTCCAAGTTTTCCTAAAAGAATTTCATTTTCCAATAAAACTCAAAGAAGGTAACTATCAAAGTGAATTTTCTCATTCCCATAATTCACAGAAAGAGGGAGTCTGAGAATAATTCCGTAAGAAATACAACTCTGCACAAATCTAGCTTACATTTTTATCCACAAATAATTCCTCAGAGTTCTCATTAGGAGGGAGGTTAGTACAAAGCCTAATAAGGGACCAACACAATATCAGGAGGAGTGAGTGGGTTTAATTTGTTGTCGAGGCTGTAACTTTCCCACAGTGAATTCCATCCTGCACAACAGTTGAGAAGCTATCACATATTCCGGTGTTGTCTACTCTTTGGGCCACAAGAACTCTGAAACATACCTACTTGCAATTTCTCCTGCTCCTTTGACCAGGAACCCTAATTTGAATGTGCTCCGTAATTTCCATTCTCTCTCTCAGCCTGTCTCTCGGTTTGTCTCTGTCTGTCAGTCTGTCTGTCTGTCTGTCTGTCTGTCTTTTTCTTTCTCTCTCTCTCTCTCTCTCTCTCTCTCTCTCTCTCTCTCTCTCTCTGTACATGTGCTTTAAATTGTCTCTCATTCCTTCACAATTCGACTCTTCTTGAAGATATATGTTTATAAGCCATTTAGGAAAAAGCAAGAGAAAACAGAGGAAGTTCAAAGTGGCCAAATGAGAAATTGTGACTCATTAAAGAGATATATAAAAGTGGCTGTATGATAAATAATCATTAAAAGATGGAGAGAAAGGGGGAACAAAGCAGATCAAGAAAACAAAGAAGGCTGATATGATACGTAATCAGCCTGGCACTGGGAGGTGGACTTAGAGGAGAGATAAGGGAGCTGATTGAGATCTGAAAAGGGCTTTTGTCTGCTTTGAGTTCTCTAATTTCTGCATTCATCGTGCCCTTCCTTACAGTTTGCGAAATTCCTTAGGTTTGGCAGATAGTCTAAAAAGGAACAGGCACATACAGGCTTCAAGGTCACCTTCCCCATGTTCTATTCTGACTGCTGAAGTTAGGGAGAATGCTGATGATAGGAGAATGGTTTTCAAGATTGGGGGGAGGCTCCATTATTACTATTTTTTTTTT
>NDGN011434197.1:0-14061 GCA_002564285.1 Tympanoctomys barrerae | reverse complement strand
CCAGCCCCGCCCCCTGGTGGGCTGAGCTGGCTACACACACACACACACACACACACACACACAGAAAATAAATAAAAACTAAAAATTAATTATAATTTAAAAAAAGATTATGGACTTATCATCAAGTAGAATACATTGAAATAAAAAGATATTGTTAACTTTTTGTTTTCTCCTCTAGGCATCTAATTTTTCCAAGGGAATACTGTTTCTAGGCAACCTAGTCATAACAAAGAGTAGAGAAATACAAAATCAAAACCCCAAAGTCCTGACTGAAGAGTCTATATTTACGTACGAATTGATTTATTTCCTAAAATTTTGGATTTTGAGATGGAGCAGGAAAAGAGTACTCTAACAGCAAAAGATAAAAGAATGGCAAGTAAAAGTACAAACTGGATATGCACCTACCTGGACAACCTGGGCAAACAATCTTTTGGAATTTGTTCCCTGCTGTGTAAACTGGACAACAGAAATACCCAAAGGTAAATGTAGGCTGCAGATAATAGACAAACTGCACTGCACAATGCTTGGCACTTGGTAAGCATTAGAAAGAAAGTACAAAAACCAGTTTTTGTTTCAAGGGAATATCTAACTAATGAACCTTTGCATCCGAAGACATTCTATAGCCACTAGAATTCCTCTGAATGCTACTTTAGTTCAATTTCCGTAGTCTTTTTCATATTTTGGTAGCCCATTTCATCCTGGGTACGTTATCTGTACCTTACTGCTACTTCTGCTAGTACAGTAACTTAACAGCACTCCTTCCAACGTGAAACATAAGCCCACTAAGAGACGCAAGTTTAGAGCTGGGTGTGGTGGTACACACCTGTAATCCCAGCACTCTGGAGGCTGGGGCAGGAGGATCAATGAGGCCAGCCTACACAAGCAAGTTCAGTCAGCCTGCACTACATAGTGAGACCCAGTTTTAAAATTAAAAAAAAAAAAAAAGAGATGGTAGTTTTCCAGTACACTACTAGTATCAGCAACAGAAGAGACTCCTTTTTGACCCCAAACCTACCATTTTAAAGCGCTTTTCCTGGTCAATCCTTCTACTAGGCACTTTACTAAAAAAAAAAAAAAATTCTTGTGCCTCAAAAAAACAATTTTACCCACTAACAATCCAATTATGTTCATTAAATATTGTATTTAAAACAAGTACTCACCTTCTATCTCCACCAAAGGTTCCTGAGTAAACTCTTGAAAGAATTTGTAAAAGAACTTACTGCAGGCAGCCAGAACAGCCTTGTGGGCCTTAAAATGGTGCCCTAAGTAAAAAAAAAAAAAAAGGTGGGAGGTTATACCTATGCACAAAACTTAACTGTCTTAAATAGATTCTTCATAATGTAGCTACCTGCCTATAGAATTACTGAACTGAAGCCAAAATATCAATTATCTCAGTAAATTTTAAACCTATCTGAAGTCAAATCTTTGTTTCAAAGACTTTGTTTTTACAAAGGCTAGTTTATAACCCAAGGAATCTCCTAAATCAGTGGTGAGGAATCTGCTAAAAAAGTGGTGATGAATCTACAGCACAGGTGCAACAGCAGGCTGTTATCACTGAAAGCCACACAAGGTTTCCCATCACAGTCCTAGCACTATTACCTTCAATCAAGTAGCACACCTTGCCCAGTTGACAGCGTTAAGTACATATAAAAACAATCCAAAATGTTAAACATAATTTGAAGAGATAAAAGAGAGAAAGAGAGAAAGAAAGACAGACCACTACCAAAAAGAACAAAGCGAGTTGTGTCTGCCAAGGGAAATACCTAGTCCTTGGAAGTTCAATCTCTGGGTAACCCACAACAAAGAACAGCTTCCCTTAAACACCCAACTTTCACTAGTTAGCAAAAATAGCCAAGCTGGGTTTGCCTCAATTATAAAACAACTAAGACTGACAAAGACCCCAATCTATTTCGGGGGCCCTGAAAGGGCATACAAATGCAGCCAACCTGTTCCTCACGTTCTCCCCTCAAGACCATCTGCAAAGAAATTAACATGTCCCCAAAAGACTGGTGAGGGATTGGGCAAAGCAGCTTAACAACAGAAAAGAAAAACCAAGAATTCAAGTCATCCTCCCCCATCTACTAGTTAAACATGCTCAAGTATCTCCTCTATCCACTATTAGGCGTGCAATCAAAAAAACTTCAACAGGCTGTAAGAACTGAAAACGCAATGGACATCAACTTATGTTGAAAACAGGGCCAACCAACCTGCTTTCTGCAGCATGACCTGTGTCAGTGGACACTGCTAAAGGCCCTCCAGTCCCAGTCCAGACTTTGTTGGAAAGCCCAGAGAGGGAGGGTTAAAAAAAAAAAAGAAAGAAAGAAAGAAAAGGGCGGGTGGTGGAAGCGGGGAGTACCGAAGGCATAAATTCGCTCCTCTGTCCTACCCACCGTCCACAATGAGGGTGATGTCGGTAAAGCGGTCCTGCTCTCGCTGCTCATTCAATCGGTCCAGGATCATTTTGTGGTGTTCGGGGAACTCCTGAAGGCATTCCATCGTCTCTTCAGCCTCCATGGCCGTCGGGTTGCTCTACAAAAGAGGCGCATGATAATGTTCACCCATGAGCTCGGGCTGAGAAACAAAACCTCCAAAGCATAAAACAAAAACACCCAGGAACGTGAAAAGGGGGCAGGCGATGCAAGAGAAGGCGCCGAGGGAAGAAAGAAGGGCAAGCTGAGTGGCCGCTGCGGGGTGCGGGCCGGAGCCGCGGCCGCGGGACTCCGAGCCTGACCTAATTGGAGTCGGGAGACGCGAGCTGGAGCGGGGTGGGCAAGCGCCGGAGGCTCCGGGCGTCTGGGCGCGCAAGTCGGCAGGGGAGGGGGCCGGCAGTCGAGCGGCTCTCTAACGGCCCGCCAAGCCCTTCCGCCCGACCGGGCTCCCGCCGCCCGGGACCCGGCCCGGCCCCCAGCCCAAACAACTCCCGGGTCGCCTCTACCTCCCCCGCCCTCTCTCTTCTCCCCCCGCCCCGACCGGGCCGGCACTCACTCGGGGAAGGAGGAGCGGCCCAGGTCTACGCGTCACTTACGTCGACGTACTGCGTCACCACGTTAGGCTCCGGAAGACGCGGACGCCTTCTGAGCGCTAACCAGTGATGAGCCACGCCCCAACCATCCCTGGTGGGGGCGGGGCCATCCGAGACGTATTTGGCGCTCACAGAGGGCGAGGCCGCGCGCTCCAAGGGAAAAGCACCCTGCGGCGGCAATAGGTCGGTGCGGGCCCCGGCCAGGTCGAGGGCGGGGTACCCAGGCCGCCGTCCCTTCACCCTTACCGGCCTCCCTCACTTGACTCCAGATGTGAGTGCTTGGTCCCCGAATTCCGAACACACTCGCTAAGCCAGTCCCAGAACGCTTGTATTCCGCGCCTCCCCGGCCACGCCCCCTCCCCGCCCCTTCCCCGTTCTCCGCGCGCCCTTTCCGGGTTCTCCCCTCCCGGCCGCGGACCCCTCCCTACCTGTCCCTGCGCGGCTCGCCCCCCATTTTCCTCGCCGGAGCCTGCGCGCCCCTCGGCTCGGGCTCAGCACGTGCGCTCGCCGGAGCTCGGCGGCGCGGGCACGAGTACGTTGGGGCGCCGGGCTCTCCCGGGGCGCGCCCTCGCCGGGCCGCCGCACACGTGTTCGCTGGGCTCGGATCGCGGACCTCCTGGGAATCACGTGCACGTGATGCTCTTACTACCGCTCGCCCGGCCCCCACCTCCGCCCTGTTAAGCCAGTGATCCTCGAGCAGCCGCGGGTGATTGTCTCATTCATCCATTCAAGACAAGGTTTATGAGGATAATGTAGTTGAATTTTACTTAAGCCTTTTCTCCCAAAGAGTTTTGAGAGTGAGGGTAAATAGCCGTGTGCGAGGGTGCGTGTGCTCGTGATTTTTAACAGACTTGTATTGAGAGTCAACGCCGCTAGACACGGTTGAAGGAACTCGGAAACCCAGTAGTGAGCGCGGTACACCTGGTTTCCACATTCTTAGTCTGGTAGAGCAGATAAAACCTTGAGCAGCATTTGTGTAGGGTCTGATTACTGAGTGTTAGGATGTGTAACAAGGTAATGGCCAGTGAAGAAAAGCCGCTGACCAATGAGAAGAGTTCCGATGTATGTAATTTTTAGCCTTATACAGCATATGCAGAGGCGCCTGGAACGGAGAGAATGCTGCAGGACAGATCCACAAGGTACTGTAGGTGTAAGCGATGTTAGGCTTTCTCACCGGAGGGGGAAACCTTAAAGTTTGAGCCCAGAGAGGATAGAGATGGACCATTTCAAGGAGACAACCAAGGGAGATAATCGATGTGCAAAGAGGTACTTAGGATATATGGACATGCTTAGGAAAAAGACCTAACCTTAAAGAGAGGTTAGAATTTTTTTAGCATAACAAGAATGTTGTTATGAAATAAGAGATTGGTTAAGGGAATCCACAGTGTGATAGCTTAGCGGCGTGTAAATTGACTTGGTCTACTGTTTTTCAAAAAAAAAATATTGTCAATTATTCACAAATTTATCTGATACATTGCAAAGGTTTTGAAACATTCACTAGGTAGAGTTGTTTAATTGCACCGAACCAGAGAACACCTCTTTTTATGCGGTCTGAGCTATGTAGTTCATTCCAGTTCCCACCACTTCCTAAAGCCTTACACTCAGCCCATAACATTCATTTCATTGCTTGCCTTATCCTCTAAGGGAGTGAGTTTTGCACTCCTGGTCATATAAAATCCAAATAGAGGGCTTAGGACTGTATTCCTGAGAAGTAGTAAAAATAGAAGAGCATGGAAGGACTGAATATTGAAGCTGGAAGAAGATGAAAAACCGAAATAATACATCAAGTCCACAAGAGAAAAATCTCAAAAGCGTGTACCAAATGGTGTGAGTGGTCAAATATCTCAGATGTCTTTAGTAGAAGACCTTAGCAAGGACAAATTTAGTTCTTGGTAGGGGTTGTGGGTCCTGAGAAGTCTATATCCAAGTAGGCTGTGGAATAATTAGGAAATAAAAGAAATTGTGATTGCAATGATAAAATAGAGGAGAGGAAGTTCTTATAGAGGATGGTGGGTCAAGGCAGTTTTAGTTTTTGTGTGTAATTTTGGATAGGGAAGACTCAGCCATTGATGGAGAGCATCTGGAAGAGGGAGGTGATTTGATTTAAGGAAGAAAAGGATGAATTGTGCAAGAAAAGGATTGATGGATCATGCTCTTAAGATTATAGATTTGATTTCAAGTTTGTATATAACTGAAGATGTTATTTCTCACATAAAAGAGGTGATCATCTCTTTCAAGCCATCTAACTAAAAGCTAAGATTGCAAAAAGGGCATGTGTGTTGGAGATAAAGGAGAATTTTCAAATTGGAAGATGTATTATCGGGCCGGGGAGATGGCTCTGTAGAATAAGCGCTTGCCTGGCAAGTGCAAAGGCCTGAGTTCAATCTCTGGTTCTGGGGGGGGGGGGGAGGAAGACGTATTATCTTCATTATCTAAAGCTGGGCAATGCATTATTCTCAGAATATAATGACTTAAAACAGTGTTTCATGATCAGTTAATTACAAATTGAGTGTTGCATAGTTCTCAGGATTTTTTTTTTTTCCTGAGACTGTCACACTATGTAGGGCAGGCTGGCCTTGAACTCCCTATGTAGCCCATGCTGACCTTGAACTTTCAGCAATCCTGAGTGCTGGAATTACAGGTGTGCACCACCATGCCCAAGTGGTTCTTAAGAGCTTTCAAAAGGCTTCAGGTATATTATGTAGGACAAAATAGTGGCTAGATTATCTCAATTTTATTTATTTATTTATTTATTTATTTATTTTTTGTGGCCAGCTCAGCTCACCCTGGGAACAGGACTGGCGTAGCATGTGGTGCTGGGGATTGAGCTGCAGTCCCTGTGTGCTTGCCTAAGCAGGCACTTTAGACCACTGAACTATCTCACTGGCCCCATCTCAAATGTTTTTGACTAGGAGAAGATTTGTTTCTGTGGTCACTGTTTTGGGCTGGGTCTGATGTGTTTCCCATAAGCTTGGGTATTAAAGGTTTGGTCTCCAGTGCAGTGTGGTATTGAGAGGTGAGACTTCTTTTGTGGATATATATATATATATATATATATATATAATTTTAGGTAAGGGCCTACAGGGTGTTTAGGGACTGACTACTAGATCACATTCATAGTGATCCGCCTATTTACAGCCTCCCAAGAGCTGGGATTACAGGTGTGCACCACCATGCCCAGTCTCAATGGCCGTCTCGGCGTGCTCCAGGGATGGGGCAAGCTCAGCAGGCCGGTGGATCGAATCCCTGGCCCTTGTTCCTGCTTTCAGGTGCTATAATCTGCTGGGCTATTTGGCTGGCCCAAGAGAGGTGAGATTTCTGATAGCATTGTTAGATCATGAAGGCTTTCATCTCAGTAGATCAATCACTTAATGGATTCATAGTGTAAATTATTGGAGATGGTGGAAACTTTAGATGGTAAAGCCTGGTTGGAGAAAGGGGCCATTGAGCTGTGTCCTGGCAGGGCAGGGTCCTTAGTCTCTTCCCCTACACCTCTGCCGCCTGCCTACTGTGGGATGAGCAGTCTTCTCCACTGTGCTCCGTCTCACCATAGGCCCAGCAGTAGTAGAGCCACATGGCCATGGGCTAAAAACTGAAATTAGGGGCACAAATAAATATTTCTCCCTTTAAATTGATTTTGTCACAGCAGTGGAAAGCTGACATACTCATGTGGTTCTTGACAGAACTCAGGTGTGCTGGGTATGGAGAATTTTGAAATTGGAAGATGTATTACCTTTATTATCTAAGGCTGCAAAATGAATTACTCAGAGTATAGTGGCCTAAAACAATATTTCTTTTGCTTTCTTCTTTTTTGCAGTACTGGGGATTGAATTCAGGACCCTGCTCTTGCCAGGCAGGTGCTTGTTCTGCTGAGCTATCTCCCTGGCGGCAATGTTCATTTCATAGTCTATGAGTCAGAAATCTGAGTGTCTGGGCTCTGAGACTGAGGAAGTTGTCTCTCTGTAAGGCTTCCTTCCGTGGCAGATTCTCTGTAGGGCACTGTCGCTAGATTGTATCAGAGCAAATGAGATGACAGGAAAAAGTGAGCTGAGACCAAAGTCACAATGTCTTTGTATATGTGTTAGCAAGGTTTCTGCTACTATAATATAATCACGGAGATAACCAGTTTTTTAAAAACTTATTTTGGCTCACAGTTTAGATGCTTTCAGTTCATGGTCAATGGGCACCAGTTATGACTATATCTAGGTGTCCCTTCAGAGCCTCATGTGATCCTAGCTGGATCAAGGGGACATGGATATGGATTAAGGGTGTATGATGATTAAATTGGTCTAGCATAGTTTTAGGTGTAGCTAATGGAAGCCCTGCCCTGGGTGTGGGTGGTACCAACCAATAGGTTTCTAGCCTGGAGGGAAAGGGAGACTCTCTGCTGCTGCTCGTTTGCCCTGTAATGTGCTGTTTTTCCTCAGCCATGCCCCTTTTCGTGTTGCCTTGCCTTGGGGCTAGCTGAGTATGGAATTTCCACAGACTGAGCTAAATAACCCATTTCTCCTTTAATTTGTGGGTGTCAGGCATTTTGTCCCAGCAATGAAAATGAAAGAACAACTGCAAAAGTAATTAAAAAAGTAACACTCCACCAAAAAAAAAAAGTAACTTTTGTTCCCTTTGCTTTTGGTCCTGTTGAGGCAGAACATCCTGGTGGATAAAGCCCCTTGATTTCATACCCAGGAATGAAAAAAAGAAGAGGCTAGATTCCTAGTTGCACTGAAGAGTGTATTTCCAGTGACCTGAAGTCTTCCACTAAGTGCTACCTTTGAAAGGCTTCCACCACCTTCTAGTGGGGCCAAATGGGGTACACAGGCCATTGGAGAACATTCCAGATTCAAACTGTAGCATCCTAATTACAGCAGTACTATTCCATCACTTTTGCCATACCCTATATTTAGAAGCAAGTCACGAGGCCCAGCTCATTTGAAAAGGATAGTAATGACAGACACATTGGCATAAAGGATACAAGACATGGCCATTGGTAGCAGAAGTCCATAGTCACAGAACAGAATAGAAAATATTTGAAATACATCTTCAGCACAGTAATGCCACATTAGCAATAGCAGGATCCAGTAGAACTGAGTGATCAGGAGTTTATGTGCTAGCAGTCTACCAGACGTTGTGATTCTTCCAGAAGTATTCAGTGGTCAGGTATGTACAAAGCTGGGACCCGTAGAATGAAGTTAGTGTTAAGACATGGTGCAGATGTGCCAGTTAATAAGCAGGTTTCTAGATCTTTCCCTGGAATTAAAATAGATTATCCAAATTTAATGAGAATAGACAAATAGTTCTGGGTGCTATCCGTTTCTATGCTTCAAGGCAGCATTGGGAAGGAGGCAGTGTGAAAGTTGAGCATAAGTTTGAGATCCTCTAACTTGAAATCTTGGCTCAACTTAGTTGCCAGGTCACTTTAGACAAGTTGTTGGGCTTCATTAAGCATCCATTTTTTCACCCAAAGATTGTTGTGGGATCTAAGTGAGGCATGGGAAGTCCTTAGATTAGCACTTAGTACAAACTGGCTATCAGAAAATGGCCATTGTTGTTATACCCCAATACAAGATTTGTTAGCTACTTATAGAATAAAACCTAGTTTATCCTTTCAACTGCTAAAGTAACTGAAAATTCTGGATGTCCCCAATGAGTCCAGACATTAAGCTGAGGAAAAGTTCATGACAAATCCAGATTTTTAAAAATAGGGCATCCAATTCTTTATAAATCTCACAGATAAACTGACAAAATCATCGGGGCTCTCGCCTTCTTTCATCCGTTTGCCACCCTTCTGGGTTCAGTGACTACATAATGCAGCTGGCCTTGCGAGATTATGTCACCTTGTAGCAGCTTGTAGCAGCGTAGCCATGCTGTTTATGTGAATGCACTCTGATCGTCACACAATGAAATCACCTGCCAATGCATTTTCAGACTGTGTCTTTAACTTATGGCTCTTCTTAAGGGTAGATATTTAGTTTTTTCCAGATTATGGGTGTTGGACTTCACTCATGTCATAGTCAGAATTTGAACACTGACTTGGAAATACCAAAATAGTGTAGTTACCTGATCATTCCTGCAGAATCATTCCTGTAGTGGGGAAGACAGGACAAGGGCCAGATGGCAAAAATCACTGCCCCTCTTCCGTGCAGGGCTCGAGGAATCATGAGCCATCATTCCTGAGATAGTGCAAGGCCAGGACCAGCATAATGAAGCAAGCGGTCCCAGAAAAAGTGATGCATGGAAAAGACATTAAGCAAGAAGGAAAAGACAGAAAACATGCAAGTTGCGGATGGCATTAAAATCAGGGAGAGGTCCTGCAAGAGTCTGGGGTGATCCCAGATTGCTAGCACAGCTTAGAGGTGGCGTATGTTGATCTTCATATATTTAGAAATGAAAAAGCCAAGAGAAGTTGAGGGATATGAGGAAGCACTTTTAGTGAAGTTAGAAACATGAAAGTTTTCTGTACAGAGTGCTTTTTTTTTTTTGTTTTGCATTAAATCCTGGGGTCCATTCTACAGTTCATTATTTTTGACAATGCTGGGTGTTCATAAATAATTCTTTTTATGCAGTTATAGATATTCTTTGCATAATTTAACATGGAAACAAATTCAAGTAAAATTACTTCATACTTTTAAGAAGTCATAGAATATAGCAAGCTAAGCAGGAGAAAACATTCATGGTCTGCAGTTTTCTTCTCAGTACTGTTGTGCATGGTGACGGCTGCATTCGGTAGTTCAGCTTTATTCCCATACTTGTACGATAATTGGAATGCAATAAAATACAGGTGTGGAAGCGGTTGTTCTCCCAGCAGTTGAACACTTTGGTAGTTCACCTTGGTACACTTAGCTTACCTTGGTACGCGTGTATTGTTGCAGTAGTTAATTTAGAGTTAGCATCACTGATTGTTGGTTGAAAACATCTAAATTAGCTGGATGTGGTGGGACACACCTGTAGTCTAGCACTCAGGAGGCTGAGGCCAGAAGATTGCCACAAGCTTGAGGCGTCCTGGACTACAAAGTGAGACAGTGTCTCAAAAAATAAAAGTAAATAAAACATCTAAATTACTTGGTACTTCATCCTCTTTCACAACAAAAGAAAGTCACTGGGCCATTTTAGTCGCCTTTTCTCCCCCGCAGCCTGTTTTTTGAATTATATATTTAAAATCCTGCAAGGCATGATTGTATTGTTTTATATGGGTAGCATCCATTCATACTGTTTTTGCAGTTTCAGATTTTACTCATAATTTACGTTTTTTATTTTGCATTTAGTTTCCATCTGAACTTCAGATTAGCATCACTTTCCTTCTGGTTGCAACTTTTCTTCTATTATTTCGTTTAGGATAGGTCTACCAGTGACAAATTCTCAGTGTTTGTCTGAAACCATCCTTTTACTTTCTAAGGTCGTCTCTAATGTGATCTCTAAACAGTGCCAAGAGATAGGAGTAAGGCACTTGCCTAGGATGCAGAAAAATCCAGAAGTGGAATAAACAACGCTCTAACACAGTGTTTTTTTAAAAAGCAAAGTTAGCACACACAAGATTGTGAGTTCAGTTCCAGGTACAAAAAACAACCCAGAGTGAATGTAAGACTCCCAGTTTGGGAAAGATATGAATGGATTTCCTCTCATTTCTCCATCTACATGCAACTAAACCCCTGAATACTGTGTAAGAAACAAACCTAAAGTGGAGTGGTGGACAGAAAGGCTCTTGGGGACTTAGAGCCTGAGAAACAGTGCAGTGGTAGGCTCTATGATTTGTTTTCTTTCGTTTGGCTTTTCTGTCACATATTCTAGACTTGGAGCCAAAGAAATGAATTAGCCACAAATACTAAGGAGGACAGGAAAACACAGAAAAATCTCACAATAGTCTGCTGTCTGTAGCCAAAAGGATAAGAAAAATGACAACCCATTTGGGCTGCCTCCTGTCTCTCAGTAGCTATTCCTATTCAGTAAATTTTCCTCCCCCCCCCCTTTTTTTAAATTTTGAGACAGGGTTTTAATATATAGTCCAGTCTGGCCCTGAACTCACTATGTAAGTGAGGCTGGCTTTGAACTCACGGCAGTCCTCCTACCTCAGCCTCCTGCGTGCTGGGATTATAGGCATGTCCCACCACATACAGTTTAAAATTTACTACTTTTAACTTCTCCTATCTTTAGAACTCATTCGTCAACTTTGGGGAACATGAACTTGGTGTATTTGACATCTAGCAGTTCCCCTACATTATCTTGGAGATCCCACCGAGACACTTGGAAGGAGAGGCTACCTGCCTCTGAGGGATCACGCAGACAGAACTAAGACCAGATGTGCTGAACTCCTTTTACCAGGATCCACCAGATGAACCTTGTGAAGAGAATCCATAACTGCTGAACTGCAACATGACTTCTGTGTGAGGCCTGTTGGATTAGTTCTGTGGAGAAGGCCCAGCTGCAGTTCCCTGTACACCAGCCTTTCTCAGCTCAGAGCAGCTAGATTGGACCTATGCTCCTTCTCCCCTAATTGCAGTCAGGGGTTCCTCTTCAGAGAGGGGTTAACATAGACAGCTAACTTGGGTAGAAGTAACATAGGCAGGCAGGCAGGACCGGGTCCTTGAGGGAACCAGTACAGAAGGTGAGAATGTATAGAAACCGGAGGCACATCTGAAGATTAAAGCCACGTTGGCTAAATTCACATACTTTCCTAAGGGATGAACAGAGGATGGGATTATTGCTGTCACCATTTGAGACTTCCCATTGCCTCACTAGTAGAGGGCTGTCTACTCCCACCCAGACCACTGAAGCTAAGACAACTAAGACTGGATCATTGACCATAAGCGACTATACTTGCAATCTTACTGGTTGATCATCATTTTGACTCGTGTTGTTGCACCCTGTGATTTTGCTCTATAAAACTTTGAGAATTGAGAATTGGGTTTATTGCCAACCCATTCAGGATCCCTTCTGTCTCCCAGGATCTGATCTATTCCCCAATAAATTTTCCTACCCTTGAAAAAGCAAAACAAACAAAAAACCAAGAAACACACTGCTTATCAATATAGAAAACTTTTGGACAAGACAAAAACTGCACCAGTGAGACAAAACGTCGGAGAAAAATGCGGCCCCTCCTACCCATGTCACAAAGCCCAAATGAGTCTGAAGTGTCTATCCTGTCTGGGCTGTGATGGAGCAGGTAGCCTCACCTTTCACTGCCTCAATGTCTTAGAAGGCCAAGAAGGAGTCCAAAGTTTTGTCCACATCCAGGGTGCTGCTAGAGGAGGTATAGTAGAGTCAGGACTTACTATTATCCGACGTAGAAGGCCCATGTCACTGTGGTGTCACAGTAGCCAGGGCACTCACTCTGACCTAGTAGTAATGAGAGCCAGCATGGTGGCGCACACCTGTAATCCCAGCATTCAAAGGCTGAGGCTAGAGGATTGCCGTGAGTCATGTGGTTTAATACCTCCTTTCCCTCCCAGAAGCAGAGGAAAATCCAGTTAAAGTACAAAGTGTAAATAAAACCTAGAGTTGCATGACTTGTGAAAATATTCAGGTTTTGTTGAAAAAAATTTTTTATTCTGCCAAGCAAGAACCAGGAATTGCTCAGACTAAAGAAAATAAATAGCTGCAAACACCTAGATGACAAATACTACACTTTTTAAACAAAAATTGCCAGCCATAGTAAAAATACTTCAGGAATAAATTACAAACATGCTTGCAAAAAAGCTTCAGTAAAATAGGAAATATAAAGAACCAGTGGAAAATTTTAGAACTGAAAAATTCAGCAACTGAGTATGAAGTTCAGTGAATGGAGTTCAGAAGAATGGAAGGTACAGTGGCAAGGGTCAGTAAGCAGAGGGAAGCCTAAAATAATCAACCTGTGTGGAGAGGAAATAGACCTTAAAACAAGAAGCAGAACAGGACTTTAGAAATCTGGGTGATTCTAACAAGAGATTCAATGCTTAACATCTTCATAGACCGCGAAGGAGGGTTGGGTTTAAAAATGTGCAGAGGCTCTCTGTGGCCATTCCTCCCTTCTGCTCCTGTTGCTTTTGCTGTTTTCTGTCACCATGAGCAGCTGCCTTCTGCCATGTGCCGCTCTGCCTTGGAGCCAGCTAAGTATGGCCTGAAACCTCCATAACTGTGAGCTAAATAAACCTTTCCCTCTTAAAAAAAAGTGCTTGAAAAAATAATGGCTGAAAGTGTCACAAATTTGGTAGACGAGCGAGACTCAGGATACTGAGCAAATCTTGAAGTACAAGCCAAATAAATCATCAAAATACAGCATAATTGAATTTATGAAGAGCAAAGGCAGAAGTGTTTAAAGAATCCATAAAGAATTGATTCCTTACATATGTGGAAAAACAGTTCAAATGACAGCATATGTCTCTTCAGAAGTCATGGAGGTCCAAAGGATTGAGCACGGTAGTCACCATATTTCCTTTCTTCACCTCCTGAGAGTCCTAGGATCTGTACGCTAAGCTCCCTTCTATTCTCTGTTGTTTTCTCATCCTCGTGCTTTCTGTATCTTGCTATCTCGTGGTGATTCTACTCTCTTTCAGTGTGCTGATTCTTCCCCTATCTCTTATCTTGATAAGTTCTCTGACTGAGTTAACTTAGACGCTGTGTATTTTTGTTCTTTTCCTGTCATTGTTTCTAATTCCCTGAATTAGGGAATTTCTTATCCAAATTGAGTATTATTCTATGTTGCATGAATCTATGTTATAGTCTGTTACAGTATCTAAGGACTCAGTTTCATTTTTCTTTTTTTGTATTTTAAGGAAGGGTATAAAGGGTATTCAGGGTTTCATGACTAGATCAGACTTGTAGTGATCCACCTGTTTACAGCCTTCCAGGAGCTGGGATTACAGGTGTGCACCACCACGCCCTGGCTCAGTTGCAGTCTCAGCGTGCCCCCGGGGTGGGGGGCCCCGGCATGGCAGGGCCGGGAATCAACTCCTAGCCCCTGTGCCTGTTTGCAGGCACTTTAATCTGCTGAGCTATTTGGCCAGCCCAGACCCAGTTTCTTTATTATGTGTGTGTGTGTGTGTGTGTGTGTGTGTGTGTGTGTGTGT
>NDGN011434192.1:0-18440 GCA_002564285.1 Tympanoctomys barrerae | reverse complement strand
ATGGTTCACTAAGACGGCGCATACAGAACAGGATGGCGGCGCTTTGGTCAGGTTATAACAAGTGGGTAGTGGTCGCCTGTTTCAGCGGAGTCTTATTTATTGGGTTGGGAGGAGGAAGGGAGGCGGGAAGACAGTGCATAGGTGTAGGGGTGGGGTGGCATGTTCCAGAGAATGATTATGAAGGATTTCACGTGTTGTTAATGATGTGCTAGATCTCAGGATATAACCATAAGTCTCAGTGGATGACTGAGGCGGTAGGGCGGAGAGAAACTCAGGAATTGAGAAATGAGAATGCAGGAGGATTATCACTAATGAATATTGATAGCATTAAGAAAAAAGATGGGGATTATTTTGGAGACAGTAACAGGGAGACAAGTTACAATAGTGTTAGGGATGGAGAAGCATTAGATTGGTATATGCCTAGAATAGGAGGGCTAATGATTGCTGGATTTGGTAATATGGGAACTTAATTTGGGGAGTTTAGGGAGGCTGGTTTTGAAGTAAAGATAGGATACTGCCTCGCCTGGCATGCCGTGGTCAAGGCTGTGGCATCCTATGGGCTCTGGGGTGACAGGGATTCACCGGTCTGCCTCAGAGACCATGCAGGACATTGCAGTGGGAGATACAATTAAGACCCAGGTTGACTGTTCAGTGCAGTGGCTTTTAATTTTATTGATTAAACAACTGGAAATGATTCAAAGTTATACGATCCAGTCAATGTTTGATACAGCAATGTATGTAACAGATCAGAATGTCAGTGATAAAGTTAATATATGTACATGGCGTTTTATAAATTTAATCTCAAAGAAGGGAAAATGGTGGCCAGGGGGAGGCAGGTAAATCTGGGTGGGGAAGCTTTACTAATGTAGGGTAGTTAGGGAGAGGTTGTTTGTTTCGAAAGAAACAAATTTCAGTGACTTAAAATGTCAACTTAAAATATTCTCGGAGAGGCTGCTGTTTTGTTCGTGAAGGTAGTAGAGAAAGAACATTCTCTGGCTCAAGAACAGTGACACCTTTCCAATTCTGTGTATGTGAAGGGGTCTTGGGTTAAATTTTATTGTCTGAGAAATTTTAATAAATTGCTTTTCCTAATTACTTAGATTATGTATATTTTCTCTTACTAATAGTGTTAGCAGTTAGTGAAAGAAAAGGTTGTTATATGGCTTAATTTTCATTTTTCTCCAGAAAAGTTTTCTTTTGTATATTGCAATTTAGTATTATAAAGTTACCAAATTTTTTAATAATAAGCTAGATTTTTGTAAAACATTTGCTTGTTATAGTGGCGAAATCTTAATTATAGCTAGAAAATAATTTTAGAAAACCCAATTATGAAATTATGGACTATCACTAATGAAATTATTTTCATTTAATTTTAGTTATTTTGTCTTTTAAAAAGCTAGAAATTTTGGTTCTGCTGTGGTGCCCTTAAAGTGTTTTGTTTGGTGTCAAATGAAACAGTTTATTTTTATTAGCTATGATCTGAAATGATATTTTCTATTCAATCCAAATTGAAATAGCGTTCGTTTCATATCATCTCATAAGCTTAAGTGAGATGGTGGATTGTTTTTCATCTGTGCTATTAGTTGGTCATCAGTTAATGGTGTCTACTATGTGTCTCATGCGTTGTCTTTTAAAGATTAATATGCTTTTTTTCTCTTAGTCTGAAAAGTGCCATTGACACTATTATTTCTGCTGTTGCTTAAGGTTGTTAACCTTGGCTTTTGGATACACTTGACCGTTGTAGTACTGCGTTGAGTGCTGCTGGGGTTAAGTGCAGGTCTTCGGGCTGCTGGGCACACACCCTGGCACTAAGCTAAACCCCAGCCCAGGTTGGAGTTTTAAAGAAATGTTCTATCTGTCATAGATACCTGAGATGTTGTTTGCTGAAACAGATGGTGAAGAGAAATGTAGTGATAAAAAGAAAAAAGAAGAAAAGAAAAAAAATTCAGGTAGTATTTTGATGGAATCTATTCTATCTGCTTTTTTATTTATGAAATAATTTCCGTTTTTCTAATGTTCCAATGGGTAGAACTGTAAGAAAGTGAAATTTCTTGTGTAAAAGTTTTGGACCTTTTTTAAAAAAATTAATGTGTATGTCATTTAATATATAATATAAACAATACATGTACTATGAATTTAAGAAATTAAAAGATTATTTTTCTTATTGGGTGATATTAAAGTCCTAACTATAGTGTTAGAGTTTTTGTCTAGCAGCCCAAGTTTTTCATGTTAACTAATCACTTAGATATGTCGTAGAACTTATTTTTAGTATAGAAAAATGTTATGTATTCTTTGGGTAGAGACACATTTTCTTAACTGCATACTAGCACTGGCTTCTTAGCTCATGGGCTGTGAATAACAAGAATTATGTGTGATTGTAAAGCTCTGAGGTAGCAGGGTGAGTGCGGGAAGAAGTGTGGATGAGGTGGATTGGAAAGGGAAGCTTGGAACTGGTAGATAATACCGGCAGCAGACATTTCCCAGAAGGCGGAGCGGGAGGGCATTGCGGCCAGGAGTGGCGCAGCAGGGGCCGTGGCGCAGGCCTCCACGGGAGCTGTGAAGGGCTGAAGCCAGAGGCGGGGTGCCGCCGGCCCTGGGGAGCCTTCCGCACCTTGCTGTGCGTGATCTGAAGTTCCCAGGAGATGCAGGCCCAGTCTTCTTACAGATGGCAGCTTCTGCCTCCACCCTTCCCTCCGTTACTGCAAAATAGATCGGTGTAGGAGTGACTGAGGACGGTTAGACCACAAGTCCACTGCGGGCATCTAAGAGCGAGGTGAGAAAGGCCAGGTAACGGAGGGGAAAGAGTGGCGTGGGGTGTTAGAGGCAGTCGAAGTGGGACTGAACTGTACTGGCTCTGGCGTACAGTGTAAAGGAAGGGTCAGCAGTGTCCCCAGGGGTTATGGCTTGGGATTTAGCAGCTGATTTCCTTGATCGCAGCAGGCTACAGAGCAAAATAGAGTCAGTGGGAGGTAATGTGTTTGATCGTGGGTATAGTGTGTCTAAGGTGAGCCTATCCTTAACTTTTTGGTTTTGGAAGTTTTGTTTCCTTTGTATCAAGTTGCACTGGATAGGGATTGTTTGGTTTGATGTCTCTTAGTTATTCGAACACATTTTTTTTCAGTCTATATTTTGATTACATGTGTAATGTAGTCTCAATTAATTTATGTTATAACATAGATCTTTTTTGCAGCAATAAAAGCGTTCAGGAGAAGTATAAAGAGTGGAAAGATATAACCGGTGAAATTAGGTAATACCAAATTCTTAAGGAAGCTAGGAACTATGGATAGATGCTTAGGAATGCATGTAAATCTTTAAGTTAAAGCCAAGATGTAACTACAATGGCAGTAGCTAATATGAAATGTACTTAAGGTTATTTTTCTAATTCTGAATGTATCAGGCATATGCCATTTTTATTTCCTATTGTTTTTCAGTTGATCCTGACTTCCTAAAATCATTTTTATTAATCCACGAGTCTTGTAAAGCACATGGCGCGACCCCAAGCAGATATATGACCTTTTTACAGGTGTATTCTGCCATTAGCAGCAGCAAAAAAAATGAATTATTAAAAAGACAAAGTCATTTGCAGGTATGGTATTGGTAATCTTGGATGCTTTTATCTTTACTGTCATTTTAATTTTTAAATTATTTTATATTATTTTATTTATTGGAAATTAGGATTATGTACGTCACAGTGTTGTCTTAACTGTGGTATGTATGTATGTATGTATTTATTTATTTATTTTTGGCGGAACAGGGGCGGATTGAACTCAGGCCTCTGCGCTTGCCAGGGAAGCGCTTATTCCACTGAGCCATCTCCCCGGCCCCTATATTTAATATAAGTACATAATATACTGTGTTAAAAGCTTTAGGGAATTATTCTACTTCCCTACCTGTCCTGTCCAGGAGATTGATTATAGTGGTATTTATGTTTTGGCTTCGTGTGTGTGTGTGTGTGTGTGTGTGTGTGTTAGGACAGGGTCTATAGGGTCTCACTACATAGATAGGATTTGTAATGAGCCTCCTGTTTTCAGCCTCCCAAGCCATGGGATTACAGGTGTGCGCCACCACACCGTCTCAATGGCCATCTCAGCGTGCCCCGGGGGTGGGGCTGGCCTGGCATGCCAGGGATCAAACCCCAGCTGCTGTGCTTGCCTAAGCAGGCGCTTTAGTCCGCTGAGCTATCTGGCTGGCTCTTGATTTATATTTTTTAAATTTGATAATTACTATTTTCTTTACTGGATAATATATACATGCTTCAGATAGCTTATATTCTTAAGAATATTTTTCATATGCAAGCATTTTCAGATATTGAAAAATTCGGCTGGCTAAATAGCTCAGCTGATCAAAGCGCCTGCAAGCAGGCACAGGGGCTGGGGGTTTGATCCCCAGGCCTGCCTTGCTAGCCCCACCCCCAGGGCAAGCTGAGATGGTGATTGAGACTGGGTCTGGTGGTGCATGCCTGTAATCCCAGCTCTTGGGAGGCTATAAACAGGTGGATTAATACGAGTCCAATCTAGTAGTGAGACCCTGAACACCCTGTATACCCTTCCCTAAAAATATAAAAAAAACAAAAAAAACAAAAAAAAATTGAGAACTACTCAGACAGATTATTAGAGCACTTAATTGGTGGGCATGGTGGCATGTGTCTGTAATCCTGACATGGGAAGCTGAGGCGTGAGGACTGCAGGTTTGTTGAGCCCAGCCTGGGTAATTTAGTGACTTAACAAGACCCTGTCTCTTAAAAAAAAAGGCAAAGATGTTATAAAATTGAAAATGTGTCTTAAAATAAGTTTAAAATTGGTTGTTATATCTGAGGTTAAAATTATATTTTATGAAGTAGTACTCTTGTCCAGGTCACTTCACTGAATAGCTTCTGAGCAGTTTTTTTCTACATTTCTCTAAATACACCCAAGGACATAGGCCAGAAGCATAAATGCAAGGTCCTGAGCTTGATCCCCAGTATCAAAAACAAACAAAACAAAACAAAAAAGTGTTTCTAACCGTGACGCTCTACCTTAAGTGTGATGTTAGAAGGCCAGCCTCTGAAGTCCGTAGCATTTCCTTCCCAAAGTTCTAGCTCCTGTGAGGATAATAAACTAGAGTCTATCTTAACTGACATAATTATTGTTGTCCTTGTCTCTCTGATTCACTTTATTTTAAACTGCTGGCTACAAATGAGCTAGGGAGGGTTAATTTTCTGCTTTAATTCTTGGTGATGTTTTGGGTAGTCTTTAAGCTTGCTGAGTTTCGGCCTAATTGAGCTAATGATAGTTGTGTAGTGAGTATAGGAGATGAAATTCGTAGGTGGAGAACCTCAGGGAACCCATCCTTTATGCGAGGTACTCGGTGAGTCTTAGTTCCATCCCTCTCAAGCCGTGATTCTTTCTCCAAATCTTTGGATTTGTTAAGTGACAAAAATCTAACTCACACTACACAAGAGAAGGAAGTTTTCCCATCCATTCCTTGGATTAATCCTGGAGCATGTGACAGGGCACTGTAATAGACAGGTCAGGGCTGCATGTGTGGCCACCCAGAGAGGACAGAGGGGACATTTTGAATCTTACTCTGTCAGAAGCATAAGTGAGGTAGAAAAAATTCAAGTCAGGCACGCTAGGTGAGTGACCCTCAATAAGTCTGAGTGAATCTTTCTCTCGATTAAGACAAACTGAAAAAGCTTTACTGAGTTTCTCTTTGCTTTTTATTTTCTCTCTTATCCAACACAGTGAAGAAAAAGAGTTTAGTGCAATGTTTAAGCTATCAAGTCTGTGTTAAATATTTAGCTTTTATCATTGTGCTTTAAAGTTTGTTTTTCCTTAAAATCTTTGTGGAGTCTTTTACTGCATCTTAAGGGGTGCAACGTGTAATAAAGTATTATAATTAGCAACAAGAAGCCTTCCGTCTCCTAGCTTCTGTTTCGTATGTACCTGAGCAGATGTCTGTTGATCCTTCCTCAAGACTCCATTTCCTGGGCATCTGCAGTTACCTTTTGTGCTGCTAGTGTGTATTTTGTTGACGTAGGCCGGGGTGTCCAAGCTGAATGAAGCTAAAGCTCTGGTGGACGAGCTGAACCGGAGAGCCGGAGTGCAAAGTGTGCTCCTCAAAACCAAGCAGGACGAAGCGGACGCCGCCCTCCAGGAGATCACAGTGTCCATGCAGGTGAGGGTCCCAGTGTGGAGAACAGCGTTGGCGTCTAGTTGCTAATCAGAATGAAGAAAATAGCATTTCTGTTTATATGGACTTTTAAAAATTGTCCCCATCTATACTGATTGGTAGTATTGTACATTTGAGCTTTTGTGGAAGAGCATGCTGTCTTCTCATTATTTAGAATCCTAATTTTTCTCTCAGTTGACCACATGCTTATTTATCTAAATTCTTTTCATATTTTAAACTGGTATGTCTCTCTCTGTAGCTTAGTTTATTTATGTTCTGCCAATAAAGTTATTTCTTTTTCTTTTGCTTAAAATTCTCTCTACTCTTTGTAAAATATTGTTTTAATATTCTCAAGATTTATAAAACAAGTCCTTTATTATTGCATTGAAAATTTTAATAACATTTCAGTTGTATGCCCTTTAGTCATTGACTTTTTGTGTGGGTGGTGCTCTGGTGCTCGGGATCAGCCCCGGGCCTTGTCCATCTTGGCCCACGCTCTCCCACCGAGCTATTTTGCACCCTGCCGTCATTTTTTCCTCATAGAAGGTTTCCAAGGAGAGCTCCAGTTCTCCCTTTGCTTAGGTGTTCTTTAATGTTTGTGTGCTTTCAGAATACTTTTTTCCCTTGTCTTTCTTGGTGCTATCATGAATACAAAAATATTACCAAATCTATCATTTTCTCCTTTTAGACCAAACTATTTCATTTATTTAATTTATTATTAAGATGATGGTGATGGTTATGATTATTATTATTGAGAACAGAATCTATCTGTGTAGCCCAGGCTAGCCTTGAACTCACAACGTTCCTCTGGCCTCAGCCTCTTAAATGCTGGGAGTGTAGGTATGCACCACTGTACCAACTTCAAAACCCTTTCTCTGATTTTCCAATTCAATCGTCCAGTTCTAACTTTAACATGAAAGTTGTATGGGCATTACAATTTGAAACGGGCTTGAAACTGAGCTCATGATTATCCTCCTTTATGTTTTTTCTTTTAAGTTATGATAGTACAATGTAAATAGTTATTCAAGGCAGAATTTATTCATTATACTTCTGTTCAGTCATCTCTTACATGTAGTAAATCATTACATTTTGTCAGTTTTACCTCCATGGACATGTCTCAAATAAGATTACACCTGTCCATGTTGGGCAGTATTACCTCGTCACTGACTTCTAGTCTAATGCCTCCTTTACTAAAGTTGACTTTAATATTTATCAGCCTAATGTATGCATGTATTGCAGTTAAAAAGTAAGTAGCACAAAATTATACAAATATCGAAGTTGGTATCAGAGTGTTGTAGCTTTCATTAGAAAGCTGCAGAAGTTAAAGTGTACTTTTAAGGTTAAGGTGTGCTGTTAGTATAATGCTAGGCAGAGAGATCAGTAGGATCCTTATGGAGTCCAGAAACAGACCTGCACATACAAGTTCAAATGCCAATTTTTTTTTTTTTTTTTGTATTTAGTAAAAGGCAAAAGATTTATACGATCTGAAGAGAAACCAGAGGTTTTTTTTTTTTTTTTTTTTTTTTTTTTGTATTTAGGACAGGGTGTGCAGGGTCTCACTGCGTAGATCGTACTTGTAGTGATCCTCCTGATTATACCCTCTCAAGTGCTGGGATTACAGGCGTGTGCCACCTGCCCAGTCTCAGTCGCTGTCTCAGTGTGCCCCAGGGGCAGGGCCAGCACGGCCTGGCAGGGATCGAACTCCCCGGCCCTGTGTCTGCCTAAGCAGGTGCCTTCATCTGCTGAGCTATTTGGCTGACCCTTCAAATACCAATTAATTGAGAAAAGAAAACCCTTTTTTCAAAGATGGTGAAAGACATTTAGATATCTATATATTGAGAAAAACTCCTGATTTTTGACTTGAAATTAATAAAAAATTGGAATTGTGTACAGTTTCACTTTATAGATTATAGTCTAATATATTAGATTATAACATGTTGGAAGAAAACATAGGAAAAAGTCTGTATGACATTGGCTGAGGTAAAGATTTTTTACATGTGATACCAAAAATAGAAAAAAAAATAGATCACATTAAAATTAAAAATTAGCCTGTCACGGTGGCATGCTCATAGAATCCCGGCAGGAGGTTGGAGGAAGAGGATTGCTGGTTGCTAGCTTGAGGGCAGAGCAACTTAGATCCTGTTTCCAAACAACCCGAAAGAAACTGCAAACAGAAACAGACTCATGGAAGATGTAGCTTAGCATTCCCTATGTTTAGTCCCCAGTACTACAAAAAACAGAAAATAATAAAAAATAAAACTTACACTCTTAAAATAAATTCTGAAATGAAAAGGCAAGCCACACACTTTGAAAAAAAATACATATAAAACATACGTATATCATAAAGGTCTTGTATCCAGCATATAAAAGAAGTACTACAACCAGTCGTACAAAAAGTCTATTGTAACAAATGGCCAAAAGAATTGGATAGACTGTCCACAGAGGAAGACGGAAAGGCCATTAATGTGAAAATACGTTTCACCGCGATCAGTCACCAAGAAGTAAAGCAAACCACCAGTGTGGTGCTGCTGGGCCTCTACTAAAAGGGCAAAGTTACAAGCCTGGGAGAAGGGGGCGGGGCCAGCAGGGCCTGGGAGAAGGGGCGGGGCCAGCAGGGCCTGGGAGAAGGGGGCGGGGCCAGCAGGGCCTGGGAGAAGGGGGCGGGGCCAGCATGGGCCTGGGAGAAGGGGGTGGGGCCAGCAGGGTCTGGGAGAAGGGGGCGGGGCCAGCATGGACCTGGGAGAAGGGGGGGCAGCAGGGCCTGGGAGAAGGGGGTGGGGGCCAACGTGGCCCCCTGTAGAGCTTGCGTGAGAAAATCAGAGTGGGGTGACCTCTTTTCAAAACTTCGGCACTTTTTATAAAGACAAATATAAATTTATCATTATTCCAGAATTCTACTATAAGGCTTTTAGCTAAATGAATAAAAAGATGGAATAAGTCTCAGACACTGCATGCTAAGAGAAGAAAAGCAGACACTAAAGGACACTCACTGTAACTTCCTTTTTGTGGAATTATGGAAACACCTAGAGGGAAATGCTCGAAGTCAGATTAAAGGATATTTGACCTGTAACACATGACTTGTCAATGAATTTTTCATCCTATAAAAGTTTAGCATAATTTTTTCTTAAGGTATTTTTAGGTCATATTAGTATAAATACTTAAAATAGTGATTTTTATGTTAGAAAACTCTTCTTACCTCCAAAAAATAATATGAAGTAACAAAAGTGAGTGTAAAGGATTATGCTGTTGACAATTACATGTTTATAAAGCAAAGACAGCCCACGCTTTGCGTGTCCAGTGTTGCAGCCCACCAGTATACACTGAGAGTCGTGCTGCTCTTTTTTCTCACTTCTTTTCAGAGGGGCTGTGCCTTGGGCGGTAGCTAATCATATTAGCTAGCAGAGACCTGGAAGAGGTGTGACTGTACACCTCATAAATCAATAATTTTGCTTAATTATAAATAATGGCCTAAGTGTCTGCCTGGCAAGCACAAGGGCCCAGGTTCAATCCTTGGTACCTCATTCTGTGCCAATTCAGGTGTGGTAGCGCACGCCTGTAAAACCAGCACTAGGGAAGCTGAGGCAGGAGGATACTGAGCTGCATAGTGAGACCCTGTATCAAATAAATAAAAATTAAAAAAAAAATCAGCTAGGTCTGTTAGGTAGCTTCTCAAAAATACATGGAGAAACATTTTGAACATCAAAGTGCAACCTCTAAAGCTTGTGATTTTGTTTGTTGCAAAAGAAAAATACAGATTAAATGCTCTTAAAAACTCAGAGTGCATGTAACTTCTAATTGGAAAAGGAGACTACTAAAGGGCCATGTGAGCTAGGCCTTAAAGAAATGTGGATGTAGAGAAAGGGAGTTTTGCGCTTGAGTGCTAGTGGAGGTACGGAGGTAGAGAAGCTGTTGACGTAGAAAAGCTCCAGATGCGCTGACCTGCAGGGTATCTGAGGTAAGTGGAAGGAGTAAAGCCCAGTTTGTTGGGTCAGGGATTAGTGTTGGAGGTAGATTGGAAACATCTGGATAAAATTCATGTTCCTTAGGGCTGGCCGAATAGCTCAGCAGATTAAAGCGCCTCAAGCAGGCGCAGGGGCGCGGGGTTCAATCCCTGGTCCTGCTGTGCTGGCCCAGCACCCCCAGGGTATATGTTACAATCATTTAAAGAAGTATGCATTTTTGGCTTGTCTGAATTTTACATAATATTTCGCTTTGTTATGTGGACAAAATTAAGACAAGTAAAGCTTAGAAGCCTTTCTGATTAAGAAGAGTAAAATGTATCATTTGTTTCTAGTATAATATTTTAGAAGCTCTTATGTCAGACAGATTCTGTGACATAAAAATACTGTAAATACAATAAAATACTGCATTACAGTATTTTAATAGAAAATGTTATTTTAAATGACATTTTATTTAAGTGAAAATTATTGAAATTCTACTTAAATATTCCTATAGGACGCTAGCGAGCAAAAGACAGAACTTGAGAGACTGAAGCATAAAATAGCAGAAGAAGTTGATAAAATTGAAGAAAGAAAAAATAAAATTGATGATGAATTGAAAGAAGTCCAGGTAAGTTAAAAAAAAAATAAAACTACATACTAACATCCATTTATTATTTTGCCTCCTCGTGAAATGTGGGAGCTAAGCCTTGTTTGTAGCTCGAGTTATTTTCCTACAGTATTATCAAAGGTGAGTTTCAACCAGGATATCACTTGTAAGAAGAAAAGTAAGAAAGAAAACCTGCTGGAAAAGGAAGTTGATTAGCTGATGGAAACTGAAAATACTCTGGTCCGTGTGATCCTCGTTCTCTGGTTGTAGAGGGAGAAACGTCCCATAGATAAAAAGGCAGACTGTTCAGCTTTTTCCTCCTAGACTTGACTGAAATTTCCATTTAGTGGTAAAATATAAAGAGCCCCTTAAGGGTGGCGAATTGAGCCAGGTGTGCTGGCACCACCTGTAATCCTGGCGCTCTGGACACTGACACACAGTTCCAGGGGGGGTTCGAGGCCAGCTTGGGCTGCATAGTGAATTCAAGGACAGTGGGAAGTCAAACCCGAAACCCGTCTCAAAGGAAAAGTGCAGATTATCTCAAGACAAACTGGATTCACATGTTGCGGTTTTGGGGGGAGAAAAGCTAAGTTGCTCAACTTGAGCATTCTGATATTTGAAGACAGAATATTAGTAACTATGCTTATTTGAATAAAATAATGCTGTTAGGTTATGTATAGTTACTGATATTTAAAAATACATAGTTTGAGAGTAAAGTGGCTTTTTTCTGTTTCAGCCTCTGGTTAATGAAGCTAAACTCGCCGTTGGCAACATCAAGCCGGAGTCTCTTTCAGAAATTCGCTCGCTCCGGATGCCGCCGGATGTAATCCGAGACATTCTGGAAGGAGTGTTAAGGCTGATGGGCATTTTTGATACTTCTTGGGTGAGCATGAAAAGGCAAGTGTCTAAATTTGTGCACATTACATTAGCAAGAATGTACCCTCTTTATGGTTTTTAATATTTTATTAGTATTTATCAGACTGATCTTTATCTAAATACATAGTTCTACATGGTGCTCTGAAATTTCAAGATGTTCTGTGTAATCAAATACAGTGATGATATATGTCTTTGTTTTCCTTCCATACATTATTATTAAAAGTGTCAAAGGCATTAAGCAATGCATTAGAATCTCATTCAAGTTAATAATTCATTTGCTCTTTCTGTAGTAAGAACACTGTGATGTTATTGTAAAAGAAAATGTAGTCACTACTCTCCATATAGTCTTGAGCTTTTAGGAGAGAGGTGGGAAGAAAAGGGGAGCAAAGAGAGATGAAGAAAGCGAGTGGGGGAGGAGGAGAGGGAGGAAAGAGCGAGAGAGAGAGTTGGGGGGAGAGAGAGACAGACAGAGAAATGCGCAGGCCCTCAGTGAGGTGAGAGGTTGGAACTAGAAGCCATGAGTCTGAACTAACAGGCCCGTGGCTAGGCCTCTCGTGGCCATACCGGCGTTACCATCTGTGCTCATGTTAAGTTCTGTGCTGGGTTTTAGGTTAATAATAAAGAACTTTTAAAAAATCTGGTAATAGGAGAGGAGACTCAGGGTAAGGAAGTACTTAGAGAGCCTTAGGAAAGTCTTCCTAGGCCCTGAGTACACAGGGCCCACCAGGAGGAAGCTGAGGGGAGGGGCGGCGTCCCAGCGTGGCCTGCTTTCCTGGTCTGCTCACGCAGCCTTACTGGAGTGTGTGGCGTCCTGCAGTTGTCCTTCCTGTCTGTAACAGTGGTAGCTTTAAGAAAGTTAAATTTCAGTACATTTATTTTGTTAACTAATACAGTTATATTAAATGTACTAACTATATCAATCTGTTAAACTGATTTTTTCAAGAAATATTAACATTGGGGTGGAGACCGCTCAGTGGTCTAAGTGCCTGCCTGGCAAGTGCAGTGACCCAGGTTTGATCCGCAGTACTGCATGCCATGCTGGCCCTGGAACCCCGGGCGCCCTGCGCCAGCCCCCCAGACCAGGCTAAGTGATGCGCGCCTGTAATCCTAGCTCTGGGGAGGCTGAAAAAGGAGGATCACTAGGAGTCTGAGCTGTGTAGTGAGACTTTGTACCAAATAAATAAATAAAAGATTTTAAAAAAGAAATGCTTACTTTTATTTGACCATTTTGAATTAATATGTTTTAATTTTAGTTTCCTTGCAAAAAGAGGTGTGAGAGAAGACATTGCGACCTTTGATGCACGGAATATCCCGAAGGAAATAAGAGAGAGTGTTGAAGAGCTGCTTTTTAAAAATAAAGGCTCTTTTGATCCAAAGGTAATTTCTAACAATTATATCCTGTTTCTTTTTTTCTACTCTGTATTATTCTACATGTTAGTTTGTGATGTCGATTTGTCAGTTATTAAAAATCACCTAAAATTAAAAAAAAAAAAAAAAAACACCCAAAACCCCAAAACTCTCTAGTTTTTGTCGTTGGACAACATCCATGAGCAGAATTAAGTAAAGTAGAATCCAGGTAGCAGAAAGTTATTTATTATCCTGTTAATTTTTAAATCTTAGGATCATCAGTCAATGTTAAATTCATAATTTATCATTTTTTTAACTTCTAACTTTTCTCGTATACTTGTCATATAATAGGTAAACAGATATTGGTATTAAGATAGTTGTATCAAATTTTAGTGTACAGTTTTAAATTTCATGACTTTAGTATTTTTAGAGCCTTTATTCAGAATGCTTTGTATATCATCTTGAAATCATTGGCAATGTCTTCAAAGTTGCTCTTACGTAATAAAATATGTTCCATGCATAGAAAATAAAGAATTCATTCTTGAACATGGTTATGGATGGCACAAGTATGTGGGATTAAAAGAGTAAGTGTGATGAGGCATCTTTGCATTAAAAACTCTATGTGGTTCTAAAGATTTATTATTTATTTATTTAAAGATTTATTTTTAAGCTAATGGTAAGAATATATATATCTCTTAGATTAGCAATATACCATACTTAATTTTAGTTATAACCCAGAAATTTCATGATTTGCATTGTTTTCTAATAAATGCCTAAGTAAAATATATGTAATTTGCATTTATTTGAAAGTGAGTCAGAAGATTGGATAATTTCTTTTGAAATTTTTAGAATGCGAAGCGCGCCAGTACCGCAGCAGCGCCTCTGGCTGCCTGGGTTAAAGCCAACGTGCAGTATTCCCACGTGTTGGAGCGGATCCAGCCCCTGGAGACTGAGCAGGCGGGATTGCAGTCGTAAGTGAACTGGGAAATGCGCACAGGTTCATGGTTAGTTTTATCAGCATGCTGAGTTTCTTTTATTTTTATTTTATTTTATTTTATTTTATTTTATTGATAAACCAATAGCAATAAGACAGTTTCAAAACTGATTAATAGGACAATTTCAATAACTAATACATTGTACCTTGTTATCTTCTTAGTGGTTATCCATAGTACAAGATGCAGACAGGATATCCTGTCCAAACATTACTAGTAGCATGCTGAGTTTCTTGCAGCATTAGTACTATACAGTGTTTTTCTATTTAAAAGATAACTGCTGCTTTTAAAACTTAAAGTGATAAAAATTAAAAATTAAACATACACAAAATAAGGGGATCAGCAGGAGATCTGTCAATTTGTACTACAGCTCTTCGTAGCTAATCTTGGTGCAGCCTGTGGGTCCATCAGCAGAGGAATGGTTAAAGAAAATGTGGTATTTAAACACAATGGAGTACTACTCTGTCATAAGGAAGGATAAATTTGAGTTATTTGTAGGAAAACCAATGCACCTTGAGACAATAGTGTTAAGTGAAATAAATCAGACACACAGGCTTAAAATCATATGATTTCTCTTATATGAGAAACCCAAAATATAGGTAAATTAAAGGCAAAATAAAAGGTAGTACAAAACAGGGAAATAGGCCTTCCATACAAAAGGGAAGTAGAGGAAGGTGGAGAGAAGGAAGCGAAGGTGAAGGGGATTAAAAAGGACTAATCTGTATTGTGTACACATCCCCACAGTACATGTAATCATTATGTGTTGCAAGCATGTACTGATACAATTTTTTTAAAATTTAAGATCCAGTGTCTGCTGGGAGTGGCAGGCAGTTCAAGCCTGGAGTGCCAGCTCTCAGGGGACTAAGGCAGGAGAATGGAGGATTTATGACCAACTTGGGCAACTGTCTCAGTTACTGTTCTTTCATTGCTGGGACAAAATACCCGACACCCAAAATGAAGGAAGGAAAGGTTTATTTAGCTCATAGTTAGTGGAAGTTTTAGTCTATACTTGGCTGGCTCCAAGGCAGAGCTACACATGGCAGAGGGCAGAGGGCAGAGGGCAGAGGGCAGAGGGCAGAGGGCAGCGAACAGCAGAGGCAGGGCGGCAGCTCGGGCTCTTGCCAGCCTCTCTCCCTTCCTTACATTCTAGGTGGGCTCCTGGGTCGGGTGTAGGACCACAGTGTCCCGCCTCCTCTTGCACAGGTGGGGGTGCTCACAAGGAAGGAGCCTGGCTCTGTGCTGAGCCACTGAATTAAACTTTTCAGGTGACACAGTCTATCAACCACTGCAGCAACTTAGCAGAACCTGTCTCAAAATAATGAGGGGCCAGGGATGTGGCTCTAGGACAGGGTGCTCCTGGGTTTGATCTCTAGTGCCACAAAAGAAAAAAAAAAAAATCCCCCAAAGCAGTCATGTTCTCGATTGTGCACTTTGTGACGTTTCCCTGAAGAACCTGCGGGTATGTTTGGCTATTGCGTTCTGTAGTCTATTTGTTCTAAAGCCTTCACCCTTCTGTGCCACCTGACATGAGTTAGTCCTGTCGCCATCCTGTTCTGATCTGGGTTAGCTCTTCCTTGGGCTTGCTGCCTACAGTGGTTAACAGAGGTTTTTCGTTGTCATTATTCTGAAGGAATAATACTCTCTTTTCTGTATTGTGTCCTTTTATTATGAATTCTTAATTTTTTTTCTTAGTTTAGCTCCTGTTTTTCTGGAATACATCCTTCACAGCAGCTTCCTAAGAATAAAGGGCTGGACAGTGTTTTGAGATCTTGCACGTCTAATAACATAGTTCAAAAATGCATGCGTCACCCCTCAAAATGGCCGTAAAAACTGAGCAATATTATGAATAGCAAGCCCAGAAGAGGTGTTTTCAGGTTCGTTTTTGATGTACGCCCTGATGCTGTCCAGGACCTCACGTTCTTCCCCCATTTTGACATTGTCAGTTTGTTCGCAAGTTAATAACTCCTTTCCACACAGGCGGTTGCTGAACTTCTTCTCAGACAGGATAATGCAGGGTTGCAACAAAGCATAGTTCTTTCCAATGAGCCACTTTTGAAAGCAAGCGCATCTCCTTGAAAACAGCATGACCTTTCCAAGATGTCCCTGCCTTTGTTTTCCTCTTACCTATCACCATAGATTGGTGAATCTGTGCACCAGGCCAGTACAGTGGGGTGTGCTGGAGCATCCTGGCTCTGTCGGGACCCTGAAGTGAGAGCTTGGCTCTGGGCCGGCAGACGGGAGTGTGGGCTTCATTGTTGTCATAGACTCGTATTAGTCTTCTGTCAGAGTACTTGAACCCCAACCTTCTAAATTATTTTTATATCTGCTCTAATAATTTCAGAGTTCTGCTAGTTTGTGCAAGCCGGTAAAAGCCATCCCTTCCGGGAGGAAATGCGTCCGTGTGCAGTGCTGTACTGCCCGCGAGTGTGCACAGCAGGCCTGCTCTCCGTGTGGGCTGTCCTAGGCCTTCCATCTTCAACTCTGTCTTCCTACTGCTAGATTATTCTGTTTTTGTTAAAGTTCAGTTTTCCAAAGTTCTATTTTCTTTAAATTTTGGTATTTTTTAAGAAAGTAATATCAGGCCGGCCAGGTAGCTCAGCAGATTAAAGCGTTAGGCAGATGCAGGGCTGGGCTTTGATCCCCCACATGCCCTGCTGGTCCTGCCTGCAGGATGCCCTCAGATGGTGATTGAGACTGGGCATGATGGCACCTGCCTGTAATCCCAGCACTTGGGAGGCTGGAAACAGGAGGATCACTAGGAGTCCAACCTATGTAGTGAGATCCTGTAGACCCTGTACTAAATACATTAAAAAAAAAAAAAAAAGTAATGTCATCTTATTTTTCATATGAAAGATCTTCTTTATCTCTTTCAGGATTTAAGCAATATACTTTTGCTCCTGGCTTTAATAATTCATTCTATATTTCTGTGCTTTCTTGACATTCTGATTTTTGGCAGGTAGTAATTTCTTATGAAATATTGGAAATCTTATCAGAAGCTCTCAGTGTGAGGTATGGGCTCACTGGCCTGTGTAACTGGCTAAGTATGGCCCAGTTCTTTGATAGCAACCCCTTCATATTTTGGGGTATTATTTAGGGAGGGCATCATTCATCTTGTTCTGAAAGGATCCTCGGATCTTCTGTGTAGGGCATGCATAGAGGGAGCGGAGTTGGATGGGGAGAAGGATGCGCTTGGCGCATTCTGGGTTGGCCTAAGAGCAGTCTGCTCCTGCTGGGGCAGGGCATTTGGAGTCCAGCACTTCTTAATGCCAACTGTTAAGTAGGTCTTCACATCGACTTTGTCATTACCTTCAGATGTACCTGTTTGCGTTTGCTGAGCATTTTGGAATTCTTTTAGTACTTATTCCTGCAGGCATTCTGCTCTTGGCTGTTTGTGTTTTGGTTTGTCAATTATTACTTTTCAAAATTTTATTGAAGTTTTTACTTTGCTGTATCTCTCTCTTTTGTTTCTCTTGTATATTTCATTTCATTGATTTACTTTAATAGGTTTTGGAAAGGAAAGAATATAAGTGAATATGTCCAGTGTGCCATTTTTACCCAGAAGTCTGTGTGTACAAATTTTTTAACAAATGGATTCTTGGAAGGGTCTAGGTTAGATGACAGGAGACCCTTTTTTTTGTTTGTTTTTTGTTTTTTGTTTCTTTTTTTTTTTTTGGTGGAACTGGGGATTGAATTTAGGCCCTTGTGCTTATTCTACTGAGCCATCTCCCTGGCAGGCCCTTCTAATTTAATATTGATTTCTCAAATTAAATTTGAAGAAAAAGTGTTAAGAGTTTTGAACTACTGATGGTCCTGTCACTGTCATATATTTACTGCAAGATTATATTTTGAAAAAATAGAATGACTTTTATAATACTGAATTATATCTTAGGAATTTGAAGAAAACTGAAGACAGGAAAAGGAAACTTGAAGATCTTCTTAATTCTGTTGGCCAAAAGGTTTCTGAACTTAAAGAGAAGTAAGTTTGAAATGTGACTTCAGTATTTGAAACATATGCCCCAGCTAATTGTTTTGGAAAATCTTAGTTGTGATTACTATTTTACTTTTTGTGATATACCATTCTAAAGCTTGGAAGGAAAGTACTGCTTTATCAATCAGGTTTTTGGTAAGAACAGAAATCTTTTTTCTCCAGCTGTAGGCCGCGGGGACGTATATTCCCTACAGGACAGTGAGACAGCTGAGCAAGATGAACTGAATAGAGCGAGTCAGTGCTGCGCGTGTTCGTATTTCACACTCCACTGTAACATTGTGGTTCAGACTCTTTATACTACCTTGTGCCATCGCCACCTGCTCTGCAATGTTCCCAGGGCATATTTTGATTTTGAAAAATTTCTTTACTTTTAAATTGTCTGCACAGTGCTGAAAATTTTTTTCACGCTAATATACTCAAGCGCAAAAATAATTTGTGAAGATGATTGATATTCAAGTCTTTCATATACTTATGGGTCCCTGTGATAACTAGTATAGGGTACATTCACTGATAGGGAATTATTATCAATATGGAACATT